>JXSR01S012910.1:0-10936 GCA_000969725.1 Ophiothrix spiculata
TTAGAAATAAACTAGTGCACTTTCCAAATATAAGGTCCTCTTTAAGTCAACACTAGCTGTGCATGGTTTAACAGTTGGGCAAGCTACACCAGAGCTTGGATCCACATCAATTCCTGGGATCCACATCAATCCAGATCCAATGGATGGATGGTACATGCAAACACCTTGTGCACTAATGCTGCTTTCATACTTATGTAGCTTTGTCACTGCATGACATATATTTTTTTTTAAATTCTTGTCCCTTCCGGTTGTCATAGCGGCAAAGCTGCATGTCGCTGAGATAATCGATTTAGCTAGGGAAATTTTTGTTTAAAGGAATTCTCGAAGCGGCAAAACTGCAAAGCTACAAAAGTGTGAAACGAACCAGACGACAGAGCTGCAAAGCTACAAACGTATGAAAGCAGCATAAGAGTGACTAGACTTTGACGAGCAACTTGGTATGGTGCAAAGGGCAGACACATGTGCATCAGAATATTTTGCAGGAATCTGGATTGCCATTCTATTGGTTGATGCTGCACTGAGGGGACCTATATAGATCAATCTATATCAATGTAGATCCATGCTCTTATGTAGCTTGCTCCTATATCAATTCTGGCATTTTGCAATACAATTTGCTTTGCCACAAGTGGTTGCTTGATTTATTGGAAATTTGCCTGGTGCATCATGGGAAGAAAAAGGCTGCCATCCACAGCAGTGTTTCAACTAAATATGTACAAAGAGAGTAATATTTCAGGCAACATCCAATAAAAGGATTATTGATTCTATTTGAACAGAATTTTAGCATTGCCAGTGATGGTAACTGAATCCCAATGTTGCTGACTTTACCATTTGACTGGCTGTGCAAGTATTGTGAAATGGGAGAATTGGGTTAAATTTGTATCTAATAGAAATAAAGGATATATGTATTTGTACATCTCGAACCAGCCATAAATGTGGCAAACTTTATTTTGTAACATAAATTAAATACATGCAAACATTTTTTTTTTGTAGATTCACAATCTTTATGCTTGCTTTAGAACACCTTCAAAGTTTCATTTCAAGAAAACAATCCGTAGTATGAAAAATATCTATTTATTTCGAGGACCAAGAGGTCGCATTTACAGCTGGTTTGAGATGGACGGTCACATGTTCTTAAACCGATCCTACCAATATGGTGTTTCTTCATATCAGTATTAGATATAAAGCTATGTAGAAAACCGCCTTGGAGTTACACTTGTTGTAACTGACATGTATCTCTTAACAACACTTCCAAGTCAGATACCAAGCTTTGGAAGATAATTTTGAATCAAATCATAAGCATTGCATGTAGAAACCGGATAATTGTAGTTCTGACTTGATTTAACAATTTATTTGCTCAATAAAAATGATCCGAGTTGACAAATATCTTTGATAATATTGTACAAGTACATGATAAAATGTCTTCATTTTTGTTCAATTTGTATGTATTATTTCATGTGTTGGGCAGCTGATTCTTTTTTTTTTCTTACTCTTCACAAATTTGGGTCAGATTTTACTAAAGATTTTTGGCATTGCAAGACAAAAGTATCATATAGTCCTGTCATAAATCACGATACTTTCCATTTATTCCAGGATATAAACATGCCCAAACAATAATAAATAGTTAGAAAATCTTTGTCAATTGCAAATACATTAAAAGCTCATAAACACCTCACAAAAGATAAGTGGACAGTCAGTCTGATCCCCATAAATCCAAGAATGAGCCCTCAAGTTCCATCAATATTGCCATATATGAAAAAATTGCAATCTCAGCTAAATATTGACTCCAAATTTGACATCAAAACCGTTACCATTCTTTTGCAACAACCGTTTGAAATTTTGATCTCAGTTTTCATTTCTCACATACGGTAATACACACAATACACATTTAATGGTTCAAGACTACTCACACTTAATACACCGCCTAGAAAAAGCTGTTTACAGCATAATAAAATGCGCGGGGATTTCAATTTCTATTTGTTCTGCATGACCAAGAAATGTCAAGTTGAAATGTTAGTAAAATCAATAACCTGCGAAGAGTAAACTTTTCTTCTTATTAATTTGTTGAGATGGTCAGAAGAAAAGACAAAAAGCGAGAAGAAAAAGAGTTGTTGAATACGCATCGTTATGGTTCTCTCAATTGTTACAAAAGGGAAAATAACGGGGCTTGTATATTTTCGAAAATTGACAATTTCAAAATGCAAGTTCTAAATGGATGTCAATGTCATACATCTTTCATGAACTTATGTGTTTGCTTCATGAATGCCAAAGTAAAAATGCTTTATTTTTAAAAGTCATTTTAACTTATGTGTATAAATAATTAAATGGCTTACATTTATAGCAACTCGACAAAAAGAAGATAAATTCAAACCAATTTCATCAAAAAGGATAAATTAACAGGTGTCTAAGTCAGTGAAACAGTTAAAATTGACACGCATTAGACAACAAGTCTACGCAATATGAAAACATCGATCATCTATCGATTCCACTAGAAGCATTATGGTGATGCAATATAACACTGTGGGTATACTCAAAATGTGAGAAATGAAAACCGAGCCGGATTTTTCAAATGGCTGGTGTAAAATGATGGTGATGATTTTTATGTCAGATTTTGGGGTTAAAATTTAGCTGAGATTGCAAATTTTTCATATATGTCAATATTGATGGAATTTAAGGGCTCATTCTTGGATTTATGGGGATCAGACTGACTGTCCACTTATCTTTTGTGAGGTGTTTAGATACCTTAAATGAAAGTAAGACCCATTTCAGGGCTATGAACTTTGGCTGTTTTCTATAACATTTATTTTGGAGAAAATGATTTGTCAGCTTGTCATGGACCACTCATTTTAGATTTACTTGCCTACAAAACATGAAAGTAGTTACTCAGACCACAGGTACCAACAAAATTATAACATTGTTTTATGGGAAAATAGGGGATGGAAATGATGTAAAAACACATGTTTTGCTATAATCGTGATGATGGTTGGGTTGCACTTGAAACCTTCTATGAATCAATTTCTTAAGTTCCAATGTGAATAAGCTTTAGTAAAATCAGAACCTGGTTTTCTTAAGTATTTTAATGTATATTATGTTCTTGTAATATAAATATTTCCCTGACATAAAGGTCCAATGCAGCTGATGAAAAATGAAAAATTTAGTAAAGCGTAACTTATAGGTTAGGAAATCATTTAATTTTCACAGAAATCTGTATAAACATGATGAATGTGAAATAGTAGGCAAAATAAAAAAAATATTGGACAGTGTAAACAAAAATCCAGGATATGGATTGCATTTACAGACAATGGAGCCCTGCACTGTGGATTTTTGTTAACATTGTCCAATAAATTATGCTTGGCCTATATAGTTGTGATTGTACAGCTCTCGTGCATATTCTGCTTGGGTCAAAAGAAGATATCCGGACCTTCCCATCATGCCTTTCTTCCAATGGGATAGATAACCTGGATTTTTGTACAGGTTGTCATGAGTGGTTTTAGTGATGAAACATAGCACAATTAGCAGACTTCATCCCAATTTCGTACTTCAGACATAATATTTATAAAAGTTCTCAACCTGAGCCAATCCAATTAAATTTGGTACTCACAAAATATTTGGACTTTCCTGTCAGGAGTCTTGTTCACTCTGCACTGTTTTCTTTGTCAAGTATTTCAGATATGTTTCATCGCTAAACCCACTCATTACATCCCATAAGAAAAATCCCACCTGAAGCAAGGCATGATGGGAAGGTTTGGTCTACATTTCAATTCCAACTTCAGAGGAACTTTATACTCCTCTTGCTCTTTCTGCATTTGATGTAAACCTGGTCCATTCTGTATTTCTTGTCTGTTTATTTTACACAAAACTGCCATAAACTACCACATTTTGGTACAACACCTTGCTTAACAATCTGCAACTGCCAAATTCACTTCCTGCCAGAAAAATGTACATCAAAATTTTAGGACAATTAAGTGTATTTATAACAAGATGAAAACCTAGCAGTTGTAGATGCTACAATGTCATAACAGTGTTTCCTCTGAAAATGTTTGAGCTTGAACAATATGGGATGACCCTTTACCAGAATTTCCATATCTGCCTTTAAAAAGGCTGATTGAACAAGACAATATCTTTTCAAACATGAACTTGTGGTATTCGAACATGATCCAAATAATGATATTGAAACACGAGAGAATCGGATGAGATCTTTATACATTGATTTTCATTTTGTAATTGAACAGAGTTCTGAAACACTGTCTGAAAATCTTTGGTGGAATCATACGATATGCAAGTGACCAAAATGCTACAAAGTAAAAACGCAGTATGTGCATTTATAAAGCTTAGCAGATACAGTGGAAACCCGTTAGTACGAGATCGCCGGGGCCAACTCCGAAAGCTCGTATTAAGCGGAGCTCGCATTAAAAATATATATGACCGTAACTATTATGATGATGAAATTAAATTTTCAGTGGCATATCGTAAGGTTTAATGCGACTTTTTACATTTCCTATTGTGCCACCAAGTAAAACTGATTAACTTTGGACACCATTTACAAGTTGAAGTAGACGGATTTTGTTTAATGTAATAAGTTTTTTAGTTAAAATGGTTTAAATTTATCATAAATACCATTTTTTGTTTGCATGTCCGTGCAGTATTTGCTAAAAGCAAGAGTTTTCTTAGACGTTGTTTGATCGCCGCTTTCGAAAGATCGCTAACCAAAACATTGAATGCGCAATATACCGACTAGTCAATCACGTACGACGCGGTGAAATTGTACGTCGACGTATGATTTTTGTATCATCGTAACTCATACAAAGCAGCTATCACGCTGTCGTCTTTTCGCATTGCTATAATAGATAAACATTTGAAGCTGCCTTATAACTTTAAGAAATAGAAACACTTTCCTCGCACGTGGTTTAGGATGATCAACACACAAGCGAAGTTAAAAGAAGAACCTGGGAAAGAAATAATGGACTGAGAGACACTTTCAAAAATGACCTCGTATTATCCGTCCAAAAATTAATGATGAATGAAGCTAGGGACTGTCGGTAAGTGCTCTTACTATGCGGAGCTCGTATTATTCACCTCGTACTAAACATATAGCTTTGTGTAGTAAACAATGGCGAAAAGTCGGGACCGAGAGTTGCCGCTCGTATTATACGGGTTGTCGTTTTAAGCGATCTCGTACTAACGGGTTTCCACTGTACATAAATGTGCAAATTCACTTAATCCATTCAAGAACGATGTATCTACATAGGTTTGATATACTAGTAGATACTGTCTTATATTATGCAAGAGAATTGATTATCTGCTCATTTGTGCAGGATTTATCCAAGGGAAAAAGTATACTTGCAATGCATCTGCAATACGCATGTGACAGAGTTGCCAAAATACGCATGTGACAGAGTTGCTACAAAAAATAATCACTACTGCTATAGGCCAAGCAAACATATATAGACAGTATAAACAAAAGTCCAGAGTGCAGGGCCCAATTGTTAATGCAGCCCCTACCCTGGGTTTTCATTACTTTGTCCAGTAAATATCTGCTTTGCCTCTAATTGACAAACTCTTCAACAGATACAGTACACACACACACACACCATCAACAAATTCCATCTAATCATTTTAGTTTTCATCTTATCAAAATAAGTTATGGCAGTGACATTCATGTTAACTTCACATGGTGTAATGGATCAGGAGAAATATCTGATTTTATTTCTAACTACAAAATCAAGCCAAGGTATGACTTGTTTCAAGTTATAATACTTTCAAATCTGATAAAGTTTTACATGTGTTGTTCATCTCGAACCAGTCATAAATGCGACAAACTCTATTAGCACTACATGCAAGCAAAGGTTGTGGTTCTGCAAATTGATATTTTGGCAGATTCACAATCTTTATACTTGCTTCAGAACACCTTATGAATAATACATATTTGTTCTGAGGACCAAGAAATAGACATATTTGAGATGTTTCATTAATTGTTCCCAATTGTGATGCGTCACACAGACAATCAGCCTTTGTTCTGCTTAGTAGCCATGTGTCTGTGTGTACCTGCCGTGCGTTCCTTGTGACCTACAGTACAGAGAACAAAAAATTAACTGTGCTGAACAAAACTGGTTAAAGAAAGATCTTGAACCTCAATGGAAATAAGACTCATTAGAGGCTTTCTTGGGTTATCCAAGAATTCTTATTTCTCATCTGCCATACACAAGGTTGCTGATACACCCACTAAAAAAACAAAGGTTCATTGTCTTTGTGGCTCCGTCCCAATTGGGAACAAGGGCACATGCCACGAGGGAACAGCCTATTGATAAAGGACCTTAAAATTCAATATGATAGATATCTAATTGTCAATGGCATGATCAATTGATTAAACTAGGGAAGAGATTTTTTGTATTAAATAATATCAATCAATTAAAATATGGAAGAGACTAATAACTAATAATAATAATGTAATTACATAATACAGCTCATTGTCAGGTCTCCATAAGTGTCAGTATATGGCACATTTTTCCATTTTCTGTTTTGCTTCATCCTGACAATGTGGCTGATAAATTGTGACAATTTATTATCAATTCTGATTTAAGACAAATGCAACTTACATTTTAGCATGTTTGTAACCAATCATATCTGATGGTTTTGTGGTAAATGTCATGTTTTGAAGCAAAACATGACGTGCCATATACTGGCACTGTAGGGTAGTTGGTTGATATAGGTGAAGTGTGAAGGCTTGATCTCACACAAATCACTGACATTTACTTCAAATTCAATGCACGACTTCTGGTTCGGTCACAAGGGAACTTTTGTTGGTGAAATTACACAATTTATTTGCATCACTACTCCAGGAAGTCGCCCATTTCATTTTCATTATCGTTCCTATATAAATTCATTATTTTCTCTCTTAAGTTAATCTTTGATGTAACAATGTACAATTTTTGAACACCACTTAAGATGAAAAAATAAAAAATGATTTTCATCCCACGTAGTTCAATTATCTAAGGGTAATCATTACAGGTGTAAGTCAAATATGTATCTGAGATCAGTTTAATTGGGGCTGTCTACACAGAGCTTAGGCCCAGATCAATCCACATCTGCATGATCCAGATCTATGATCTAGATATCTGTATGAATTTGTAGATCTGGATCTTATGCCTCATGTAAACACAATCTAGATGCAAACTGACCTGCATCTGCTCCATGTAGATAGCCCTATCACCGTGAATTATGTGAGTGCAAGTAAGTCGTATCTGCAATTTATATTATTTAACACCCTGTCTGAAGAATGTGAAATACATTGTCTTAAAAGTTCCCCGTCTTATGTCAGTGGCTCTCTTTAAAATGGTTCTTGAGGTATGTCACCTCAAGAACTATTTCTAGAAACCGCAGTCTCAAGACGGATTATAAAGTGTGCAATCCAATTTATGACAAATGGCAGCTATTGCAGATACAACTTTCTTGCACTCACTTAACAAATTTGTGTTGACTATGATTTGTGTGCAATGCTGCTGACTGTCTGTATACAGGAGTAGAGTCTGAATAAATGTGATGATGTATCATAGTTACTGTCAATCATGGGATACTATCTTTATTGCTCAATCGTACATGTATTATGCTAATTATAAAAAAGTTGTGCGAGTGCAAGAAAGTTATATCTGCTATATGTTTTATTCAACAACTAATCAGTTGGAGAACCATTTCAAGAGCCACTGATCTAAGACTGGACATCATACAAAGTGCAATGCAAATTAATGAAAAATGACAGCTATTGTAGACTTTCTTGCACTCACATGACAAAATATGACCCTGCACCATGAGGTGTAAAGGTGCCAAACTTTATTTTTCTTTACAGGTGAAAATAAATACAACAGTTGTAATTTGATGTAACTGATTTTTGTTTAGATCTATATACAGTGTGTCCCAGAATGAAGTTATCAAGATTTCAACGCTACATAAAACAAAAACCAAATTATTCCAGAAAACGAAACTTAGTGACAATCATGCATGAAGTCTTGACTTGCTGTGGTGCAAAAATAAAGAAAATCCATACATTAGTTTTCTAGAAGTGAGCGTTTGAAGCTCCACAGGAGTTTTCACTTTTCCCAGTTTGGGTAAGTTGTAAAAATTCCACGGCAACGAATAACGCCATCTTTACAGACATAATCATGATAATATTTGTTCAATTACAGGTGTTTTTGTTGTCAACATTATTTTAACCTAAATCTGGTTCCCATACTTGCCAACTGTCCCGTTTTTCCCGGGATTGTCCCGTTTTCTGTCTCCCAAAAACACTAAAAACGGGATTGTCCCGATTTTCCTCAGAAAAAAAAAAAATAAAGATGAATAATTGGTAACTTCTCTGTGATTTTTAAAGAAATTCTTGTTGTATTTTTTGTTGTAAATAAATCAGAATAATGTAGAGATGAGTCTGAAGTGTGGAAGATGTATTTATCAGACCTATTATGACTCAATTTTGCAAGAGAAAACATTAATTTTCGTTAATATCGGACATTTCTGGTTGTTACAAGTCGCGAAAGGGCCGAAAATTGTCACTGATACAGACAATGTTAATTTCACTATTGAAGTGATAGTGCTGCTTCTGTAAAAGAGATTTTTGTTATGAATGTCAGAACATGATTACAACGTTTTTTCCCAAGTGTAACAACAGAAAGAGAGAGAGAGAGAGTATTGAAAATATTATTTTATTTTATTTTGAAGACAATATATAATACATTAATTTAGCAATTATAAATATTTGATTTATTGTTTCATAGATGTGGGTGTGGTGGGTGTGGTAGCTCTCTCGAAGTTTAAAATCTTTCAAAATTGCAAATTATTAGAATTACATGAGGCATCATATATAATGAATTCGGAGATTTCGGTAGTACGATAGGTCCGGTTGAGCGATTTTAAAAAGTCTATTTGTATGTAAAAGTATAACAAAGTCTGAACTTAAAAGGCCTATAACTCACCAGGGAAGCACATTTTTCTTTGTTGATATTTTATGTGTTAAAAGTATAGATTTTGAATTAATATGATTTTTCTTATTATCTTATTTTACTCCAGTTAGGGGCCACAACTGCGCCGTGCGCTACGTGCCATGTATTGCGCGTTACGCGTCGCTAAACTGTCAGTATTTTTGTTTTTGCAATGTTGGCAAGTATGGGTTCCTTTTCATATGTAAAAGTCATTTAATAAATTTTATAAAGTAATCCTTTAGGAAGATCAATTAGCGGGCCCTTTTAAAGCACACTAAAGGGCTGGTACCCTGGTAGCAGTGGTTGTAGGAATATGGTAATTCAAAGCAAACATAACACCGCATTTGTCAATGGAGAAAAGAGTATCATGATTGACCAATATCTGCAAAGCGCAGGTATCATTGAAACAATGGAAAGATTTATTTAACATTTCCAGGAGCCAGATATCCTCATCGAATGAGTAGCCCATCTTAAAAAAAATATATAGCTTATGGTATCAGATGGCAGAAGGAACTGCAAAAAAGAAACATGTGGATGCCAAGGTAGAAGCCGAGTTACATTCAGCTGAACCTTTATTAAGACTCCCAAGGTATCATCAAGGAGAAGCAACATATGTGAAACAAAACAGAAATGTTGGTAAACGATGACATCCTTGCTCGCATACTTCCGCTGAAAATTACCACTAGATTGTTACGACCTCTCCAAAGTGGGAAAAGTGTCCAAACTTCTCTGGAGCTTCAAACGCTCACTTTCAGTAAATTAATACACGGTTTTTCTTCATTTTTGCACCAAAGCAAGTGGATAAATCAGGCATATTTGTCACCAACTTTCATTGTCTTGGAATAATTTAGTTTTTTGAATTATGCGGCATTGAAATCTTGATAACTTCATTCTGGGACACACTGTAGTATAGAGATGGTCAACACGCCAACGGTAAAAATCAAATTTCCGAGGGTAATTTTAAGTGGCATAACAAATGTGAAACACCTTTATTTTCCTTGATATGTTCTGTAGAGCCGGTGTGCTACCTCAACAATAAAAAACAAAAAAAATCAATTATTTAGGATATTTTGATAATTTGGGGTCAAAAACAGCAGAAGTCACATTTGACACTTATTGGTGATTGATGGTGACACACGGCTAAATAGAAATATACAACCCCTTGTGACAAATAATACATTAAAATAATGATAATTACACTCTGAACACGGTTCTGAAAGAAAAATTGAAAAAAAGCAAATAGTTTTTGAAATAAGTCCATAAAAATGTCATATGCGCATGCGCAGGGACCGTTCCATTTGTGCAATAGGGATTAAAAATATACATGTTCATCATCAAAGTAAATGCATTTTACAAATATAATAAATACTACGTATATTACTTTGTTTATAGGTCACACTTTATTAATAAATCAATTCAATAATCGTCTGAGCCTGAAGGTAATCCTTTTTATGATACAAACACAAATCAAAACCCACCATTCAGTCCGATTACCCCCGATCGGACTCTACCATGTGTACGAAAAATGTTAAGTATTTTCCTAACTTTGCAAGGCATCATGGTCTGAGCGTATCGCTGTTGTTCGATTGCCGTATAATCTTCCTGTGGTATAACTGCTATCGAGCCGATCATGACTCTTGCTTCTTGCGGAAAGGTACAAAACGTTGGGCTTTATAGGGCGTGTCTTATCTATATGATTTGAAGTTGACATTTTAAGATTCCTCTTCAAAATACGATCATTTTGATATGCGAACCTTCTAAGTTTGATATTATTTCCTTTTTTTGACAGAAAAAATATATTTTCCAATTATTTAAAGGTATGTGAATAATTATTCTTAAACATTTATAATCTCTAGTAAGGCTTCTCTATTAATTTAGCATCCGATTTAACAACATTGTATATGTTACACTCTAATAAACTTAGAAATAAACCCGAGATCTGACCGAAATGAAATCTCAACGCTTTTGAA
>JXSR01S012914.1:103082-115260 GCA_000969725.1 Ophiothrix spiculata
AAAAAAAAAAAACTGCCCTCATCCTCCTTTTTTCAAAAAGTTCGGACGAGAAACTAGTTTTTTTTTTTACTTGGCCTAAAGTGTCAAATGCTACAATGTGGTTAGATATCCATGCCCGGGGGACCGCTCGAGATGGCAATTGATACTCGTGCTCATAATAAAAATGGTGTAAAAGGGTCTGATTTTGTACCACCGGTGGCGTCTAAATTTTTGGAAAAAGGGGTAGTTTTCAGCATAATTTACACCATTTAAATTCAGGCTACCTTTGCAGCCAAGGGCCACTTGCTCAGTTGAGTATTGTGCTGTACTTTTGTTGCATAAAAAGTTCTTAAAGCAAGAGAAAAAAGGTGTTGACTTCATGTAAATGAATGAAAAACTTCTATTATATACTTTTTAATACCTAATTTGTTAGCAAATGGTCATTACAAACTTACACCATTACACCATTTGGGGTGCGATTTTCAACATCTTCACTGATCTTACGCCATTTAGGGGTGCAATTTGCTCTCAACAATTACGCCATTTAGAGTCCAATTTTGAGGTGCTCTGAAGATCATGAGTACCACTTTATTTTTGGAGTGGCCCCCGGGTATCCATGCTAACGTTAAAGCACGCAGATGGGATAATCCTAGAGTAACATTTATACGAAATGCGACAGCTGCATACAGTATTACTAGAAGATTATTGATTGTCACAACATAGCAGGCGGGATTATTTGATTGCACAAAATATTAACATAAAATAGAATGTTGAATATGACATTTCCAACAGATAACTACATTCAACGCGAATTCCGTCAGTGTTTTCAGCGTTAATAACCAATACTAAGAAGATGAGCACTCGGCTTGAGAGCATCAGCTGCTTGCTCTAGATAGTTGTACATGTATACAACATTATCAAAACTACCTACTCTTTGATCAAGTGAATACACCCTACTTTTATCTTATGCTGAATAAAAGACAATAGCCCGGGAGCACTGACATATTAAAGTCACGTACGAGTGCCACCGAACAAATCGAAAGTAGGGGTCTTTGACAAATTGGGTCAAAAAAGACTAAAAAAAGGGGGTCTTCAGTGACCAAGTGCAAAAAAATGGGGGTCTTTGAAAAAAATCCGACGATTTTGAAATGTTGGTATTCCATAGGACATAACTACGTGACCCCTGAAATGACCTTTCCCGTTTTTGGATATAACTCATTAATCATACATCAGAGTTGGGTAAAAGTATACCTTTTCTGATTCTTTGTGATTATAGAATGGTTCTTAACACTATTTAACCAATTTTGTCCCCTGTTTTGGCAGCCATTTTGTTTTATGCAAATTAATCACTATTCCACCAATAGATTTTTGTAGATTGTTAATGTGTTGTTGTATATGTTTGTCTGATATTATCCTGCAAATATCATTACTTTGCAATTTGTTTGACCTATGGCTTTAATTTTCATTACAATGATTAGCCTATTACAGAAATGGAGAAACTCAACTGATTATATATCCCGTGGGGCCACTCAAGTATATTGTTACAGACAAAAGGGAGTCAAGGTTACTCCCAGAAGGGAGTCCAGCAAATTCTGACTCTATGTCAATATTGATTCCATTTCACAAGCCTAAGAAACACCTGATATCGCGACATTATTCCGGTGCTCACTGCTAAATGTACTTCTTTGTACTATAAGGAATCACCACGTGTGACGAAAGTCTCTTGAAAGCAGCCACAGCTATAGAGAAATGTTTACATTTTGACGTCATGATATCGATTCAAGAAGTTGACTGTAAGCTCCGCCCACTTCTGATTCCTATCCTCTACCGTGAAATTTCGTGTGGTAGAAAGCCCAAGGGAAGCGCTTGTTTTAGAGAATTAACCGATAGCAAACCGTTTTAAGATGGATAAATTATCACTTGACTATCTGTTCTTTCACGGAATGCTTCAACTTTATTTGTGACTAGTTTTATTTTCGAGTAACAACTGATTAAATTTGCATCTATTTCACATGATTTTCAATGCTAAAAATGTTTTTGCAGATGAATATCGTAACTGCATAGTCGTTCTAGGTAAGTTTTTTTGAATTATTTTATCATTAGTACAATCTTATGAGCAAGCCGGGTTACTATACTTATCAAGGATTAATTTGATACCCACTGCATAAAAATCAATTGAGTTGATTTTCTAAAATGACGAAATTCGGAATTACATTACATGTACAAAACAATAGCTACATCGAATGAAGTCCTCATTAATAATTTCTATCGCCACTGTCGCGAAACATACTGCACAGCGCGATAAGTAATTACTATGCACAATACACCGAGCCAAAGACCTCATACATCGCGCAAGCGTAACTACCCAAATCAAACAGGGCGACACGGAATATCGTTTTGGCCAAACTTGTATAGTACTATAAGTAACGTTAAATTCACATGTGCACACATCGAGAAGAGTGGCCTAGCGGACTAAGGCGCTGTGCATTAATGACGTATTAGTATCAGACCAACGTCATATCATTTTCTGGGCCGGGTTCGAGGCCGGGGACAATCTGTCTTTTTTTTCTTCACTTCTTATTTTCATTTTAAACGTTCAATAGATTTAATTAAGAGTAAAGACACCGAAATAATTGGGTTTCTGATTTATTTATTTTTTCAACTTTAACTTGTTTACACAAATAAAATCAAGTCAATCCCACCGATGGTCAGTCTTGCATACACATGCTGTCTAATTGAAAGTAAAGTACTCAAAACCATGTTTCCAGCCAACCTTCCTCATATATCTTAATACACGCGAGACACACATTGGTGCTATTGTTATGTCTGACCCAATCTTTATGCGAATTCAGTGTAGCGGATAGAGATATTGATTCTGGTATCCTAAATATCTGCGTGGTTTAGGGTCAAATTTGCTTGTTAACAATATTTTTTGCTTGGTTAACTTTCAAGTAGGGCTTGTGATTGGCTCTTGTAAAGCAGTGACTGACTATTACCATACAGTTTATCTCTTGGTCTTGGGAAAAATGTCTCACTGCTAAGCCTTGTGATTTAGGGAGTCACTTCAACTCTTTTTGGACCATGCAAAAGGTTTTTGACAGACGAGGAGGAGGAGGACGAGGAGGACGAGGAGGAGGAAGAGGTGGAGGACGAGGAGGACGAGGAGGTAACTTAAAAGCTATGACTTTCTCTTACCTTATCTCTTCTCTAATCTCTCGATATTTTAAAAAGCCATAATAATATTTTTTTTAATTCAAATGAGCAAACAATAGAGATACAGAATTGTATGAACATTTTACATTCAAGTTTAAGGACGAACGTCGGTAAATTCTCAGACAAGGAAAAATGTATGGCATGGATACTTTGAGTATGATTTTTATATTTTGTATTTCAACAAAGAACTGCAAAACAACCGCCGCGCCGTATCATCATATTTCGATAGCTTAAGGTTTATGAACGTATCTTACTTCCATGAAGATGATTAGAAGATTCCTTTCCTGATCAGTAGGGGTTTGTCTTTGCCTGTCAAAATGTGACCGTCCGTCTCAAACGATCCGTAGATGCAGCAAACTTCATATTGCGCTACAGGTAAAAATACATGATAAGGTAGTAATTTGACGAAATTGATATTTTGACAGATTCACAATGTTTGTGCTTACTTCAAAACACAAGCAGAGAAAATGATCAGAAATACGTAATAGATCTCGCGCGAATTTTCAGATATTATGTCAATTTTCAGTTAAAATTTGCCATTTTTACGCAAATTTCAAGATTTTTTAACAACTTATAGTTGAAAATAAGTGATTTGACAGATTTTTCCCGCGCTTCGTGCGCATTATACAATATCATAATTTTACTCCGACCAGTGTTGCTCAAAAACAAGTTTTGATAAAAAAAAAATAGCTGTCCCTTCCTAAAATTTTAACCTTCCGCCGCGGCGCGCCTCCACTGCCGAAGACACTACATGCAACTGTAATACTAACGAAGTAAACTTTCCGATATGACCACAACATTTCCTCCAAATTTGAAACGCTTTTCACTATAGACTTATTTGCTCCCAGGCAAAAGGGTTAATGAAATTTCATCTCACTTCAACGCAGACAGAAGTAACACGAGGGTATCAAATTTACACGTTTACTGTGTCTGTGTCAGGAGTCACAGTGAGGCTAAAGAGAAGATATTGTGTGTATCCCATCGTGCATTGCTTCTTATGCGGGATTGTTTGCATAGGAAATTATGTGAGCAGTTAGTGATAAAATACCCATAAATTAAACATACTTGTTATTTTTTAGCAAACGTAATTTTGTGCTAGTGTCAAGATATTACTTCGCTGGTCCAAGTTATTATAATTGATTACGAGCTATGGTACATGTCCAACATGTCATGGGGTCAAATCCACTTTATCCTTTGTTTTGTTGGTATACCACGAGGTTAAGTCAAAACTGGGACTACGGGGCGAGTTGGCACCCTACCACATGGGGCAAGTTGGACCTATGGCGAATTTGCCCAAGATGGTATGATAACCTACTCAGACTCTAGCACAATAACATTTTTTACAGATTTAACACGATTTTAATTCTAAACAAGCAAATAGATGCGTATAACAAGACACAAGGAGTCTTATATAATCTTGCATTTCGGGCACGTTTCATCACTAACTACTCACATGACTTATTGTACAAAATTTCCCACGGGAAGCAATGCATGATGGGATACACACGATATATTCTCCTGTGAAGCTATTACCATGTGTATACACCACCGCCGGAAAGTAAAGTGTATTTCCGCACAAAGCCTTTAGTTAGCCATATCTCGAAAGGCGTTTATCGGATTCTCATAACTTTTTGACGGAATTTATATTTAATAATTATCTATAGGATCAAAGCAGAATTGCACTCAATGCATTTTAAAATATCTATGAATATCTATTTTTGGCAATTTTTCAAAAAAGATGAAAAATTCAAACATTTGAGGAAACCCTCCCTAGACATTTATTTCTTAATTTCAAAAAGCAAAAAAGTTCAGCATTTCACAAATGTAAATTTTAGTTAGGCTTTACAGAAATTTTTGGGGAAACAAATACTTTTTTTTTGGCATTTTTTTGCCAAATCGACATTTTTGGTCAAAAACTGATATCTCAATTATGTTAAGGGTAAAAATCCACTTCTAAAAATGCATACTTTTATATGGTTAATTCAATTAGTTTTGGAGTTAGAGTACAAAAACATTTTATGTTAGTTGAAGGTCTAGCCCAGCCTTAATACATGTAGCTAAGAAGCAAAACTTAATTTTAGTTTAGAAAAACATGATATCAAAGTACACGTCACATAAAAAGTCGCCACTGTCACCGGGTAATTTGTTCATCTGTATTGCACGAAACTACTTTAACTTAGTTATCACATCCCCTTTTCTTTTTAACATAGACGCTTTTTTCTCTTAAGGCAATCGGGGTTAATGAAATATCATCCTACTCAGACACTAGAAACAAGTAGATAGGTATTAAATTTAAACATTTACCATGTCTGTGTAAAGGGAGAGGATATCTGTATAGCATAGGGATATTTATTATGTCTGCGAGAGGTAATAAAAGAGGGGGAAACGAAATCAAACGATAACTTTATGAAAACACGATTAGGCCAAATAAATTAATAGTGTTTCTAAAGCTCCCGCGCGCATTAGTTTTATCATGCGCGTTTCCCTCAAAATACGAAAAATATTTTGTTTAACCTTTTTTATTTTTTTTTCACCGAAACTGTGAAAAAACAAATGGCAACAATGGTTAATTTCATTTATTTGCTTCTTTATTCTGTTTTTGAGTTCTAAAAGAGCCATCATGTAAATATATGAGGGTATACATATGGAACTCTTGTAGAATAGCAGTCAGGACTTCAGTCACTAACGAAAAAAAAATCTATTAAAAAAAAAACTTACCTAAACAACCGCATTTCGCATCAGTTTTTCAAGAGTAGGAGAGCTTTGAGACAAACTATTAATTTTATTTGGCCTTATGTTTCATTAAAGTGTTTACCATATCGTTAAGCGAAGTTTGATGCAAAAAAATATATAGCATTTTGTCTTCATAAATTTGCTTAATTTGCTTCCCTCCCTTTTCCAAAAACGAATCCAGGACTGTAGCTAGTTCGATCCTCGGTCTCGACGCTGTATGTGCAATTGATTGCCAGTCCAAACTTGCTTCTGTAGATCTTCCTTTAATATAGGGCGCTACGGGTTTCCTCTTGCATCTAAACCTGACAAATACTGCGTTTTATTGCCACTAGGATGATGTCGACGCTGGGTGCTCGACACTAGCCTGTCAACCCCAGAAATAAATATGGTGGCCTTCAAAATCAACAGAAATTGATTTGGGCTATACGAAATACAATTATAGCCTTGTAGTTTTCTCCATTGTGATTCAATTTTTGGCAATTTTACTAATATTAATTGAAAAACCAGAAATAAGTTTTTTTCATGTACATGAAAGGAACCTTTTGAACACAATGTATAAAAATCGTTTTGTAAGAAACAGAAATCAAACAATTTATGTTTGGTAAGCTTACCTTGTTACCATGGTTACACGGTTTCAAACAACATCTTTGTTTGAATAACAATTCCAGGGTAGTCTTTAAAATAGGTAAATTTAGTATTTGTATCCTTGTAGAGTATTAGACTGCGTATTTCATGAACATTAAGGCCATATTCATAAAAATTGTCATTTTTTTTTTGGCAAAACAGCAACATATTTTGTATTATGGTCGACCTCTAGGCAAAACAAAGTTGTTGTTTTTGTATCGGTGTTTTATTCAAAAAGCAAATCGTCGCCCTTAAGCCAAATTACATGCTTATTCACAATATAAACATATTACAAATACAATTCTCATAAAAATATTACACAGAATATGTATATTATTTGAATATCAAAATACACATAAAGAGACACAAAAAGGCTTTAAAACCCCAATGAAATTGTGCAATACGTTCATCATAAAAGATACAGAACCAGCTGTATCAAGTGTGGGCTTCGGAGATTTAAAAAAAAGCATTTGTTTAAAATTTTAATAAAATAGGGAATAGGACTATCTTCAAAGCGCTTTGTCCTATCCAGAATTTGAGAAATATTGGCACTATTACGAAGGGAGCGACCATGACTCTCAAGTCTGGAAGGAGGGAGAAGAGATTTTGTCCGCTCATTATTAGGGAGCTCTTCAGCAAACCTACCACAATGGTTCTCCCTCCTTTCAGACAGAGAGTCCAACTGGCAACTACCAAAATGCATCAACATAAGACTCGTATGCATTGCCAAGAATGATGTGACATGCTCTTCTTTGGATGGATTCGATGTCACGGGATTGTTTGCAAGTAATACTTGAATGCCACACAACGTCAGCGTACTCGAGGATCGGTCAAACATAGCCCCCGTACACAACCCGAAGATCTTTAGCGCTAATAAAAGCCAAAGCATTAAGAGTCTTCAACATAAACAACCTTTTGTTGGCTTTTTTCAGCATATTGTTAACCTGCGTGCTCCCGTTAAGGGGTTTTCTCAGAGATGCAAATCCTCCATTTATTTTTCTGAAAATTTAGTATTTGGTAGATTTCTTTGTGCTGATAACGAATCTAAAATAAAAAAAATATAGGTCACCCTGCTCGTTTTTTAGATACAGGCATTTCAAAAAGTACATGTTTTTCCAAAAATATAACCCGATTTACCATACAAAGTATAGGGAAAGCCCCAAAACGTCGATCATTATGTGCTTGTAAAATTGTAAATACTCCATTTATTTGTCTAATTTTTACATATGTTAAAGCACTTTTTACGCACTTTAAAATAATGAAATAAAAAATTATGGTCAACGGGTTAGTTTTCAAGAAAAACGACCAAAACTTGTTTTTTCTTAATAACATTTGATTACGTTGATAGCATATCTGCGTCCGCATAATTTTCCGCGTATATATTACGCAGCTATGCGGTGCGTGATTAACCCTACGCGTTAGTAAAGCATGCGTTCAGTGTGCATTGAATTTGCGCACGCAAAATGGATGAAAAAAATCGTTATCCCGCAGTCGTAAACAACTGCATCACTGAGAAAACCCCTTAAGGTTGTTTTCAAGGTAGATACCCCGGCAGAACCTTGGCTTCATTAACATAAGACAGTGGCTCAAGACCGATCCCGAGTCGCTGAGCTGGAGGGGATTTTTACCAAAATTAATTTGGAGAGCTTGACACTTGGAGGGATTCAACTTGAGCATATTATCCTTCGACCATTTGGTTAAATTCATCAAGCCCATTTGGTAAATTTATCAAGATCAGCCTGTAGAGAGCTAGAAGAATAAATTGCACAAGTAGATTTAACCGCAAATGTCAAGTGATCCACATATTTCAAACACATGGAAGAACAATTTCAGTAGCCTCGTTTATGAGAATTTGGAATCCAATAGGGCCTAATTTAGTACCCTGGGGGACACCCCGTGAAGTAAGACATAATCAGAGAGAACATCGTTAAACCTCACACACTGCTGGCGGTTATGGAGGAAGTCACAAATCCAAGGAAGGATGGACCTAAGGATTCCCATGCGGATCATTTTCTCAATAAGAATAGTGTGGTCAACAAGATCAAAGTTTTTGGTTTGAGTATTTCAAGCAAAAGTGCAAATACCAAATGTCCCAAGAAATTGTAAGATTATGACAGATACAGAAGGAAGTTAACATTAAATAATGTGTGTACACATGTTGAAATAGCTAGGATCCTAAACACTAAAATTGCTGTTTGAAAATGACTTGGCACGTACATGTTTACCTTGTTTCCGTCAGGCCTCTAGAGGTATGTACATTTTAAGGTCTGTGTTGAGGCTAAGCCATTACGGTTTGGCACTGACAGTGACGGTATTTATTAATCCTTCTCACTTAGAAGTAACCTCCGGAAGAAACCTTGTTCACGGTTTTCACGGCGTGATTCATGGGTTTTAGGTTTTCTCAAAATGTGTCGTGATTTCACGGTTTTGTTTTTTCACAAAAAGGAACATTGATTGTTACCGAAATAAAACTATGAAGTCAAAACAGTACAATATCGGATTTTTGGTGACAAGATTATTCTTTACCGCAACCATAATATAGCGCAGATTCACATTGGTGCGTTGGACCAACTATTTCTTGTACTGACTGATTTCTGTTGCTGGTTTCCAATCTGTATTACAAGTTCTCTTGCCCAGGCGGGGATTGCAACTATTCCTCCAAGTACATTTGCGTGGATCGTGACGTTTGTATTGCCCTTCAATTCATCCATTAATCCATTGATGTATAATATTGGTTCCTTAATAGAGGAGAAACGCAAAAAAAAACACTCACAACATATTCAGAGCAGCATAAGGACTGGGTTCATACTGTTTTATTGTTCAATAAGTACTCGTTATTGCATTTTACTCCATTCTTATCCAGAATTATTCTATACGATACCATTTATTTGCAATAGTAAGCCCCAGACTAAACATGTTTGTGTTCTAAAAATAATTTAAGTGATCTGCTACAGACAAATGAATCATACAGGCCCTAATAAAAGTATTTTTATAATTTTTTTAAACCAAAACCATGAATTATCTCTTGATTTTTCCAAAAATGTATTGTTTTTCAAAATTTCAAATTTCACTTAGTCCAGTTTTGTGCATACGGACCTTAAATGTCACGTGTCTTTGCAAGACTCACGGTCTGGTGATTCTTGTTATCTTAGAATATGTTTTAACTGCATTTCTTTTATTCCTATTGCTGAAAACATGTTAAGTAATACCAATACCAAGCATATACCATAATGTATAAGATAATTATAATTATAGCCTAATAAATTTGCATTTCATGTAGCTCACACTTCAAGATTCACTCACTTCGCGCAAGACTGTTGCGTTCTACAAACGTTATGTGCCAGTTCGTAATAATTCTATGTTAAATCAACCGCCCTCTGTAAAAGTAGAAACATTCAAAAGAGCTCCATTACACTGAGTGCACCATCTTTAAATCATCTGAGCATGCTGAGTATTTTAAGCATCAACCAAAGTGACTATCCACATACACAATCGGTATCTATGTATCTACAATCTGAAAGATGAAACATGGGTTGGATCATCTAAGGGCTTATTAACCTTCTGCTATTAGCCTAGTAACATGTGATTTCGGGAATGGAGCTACTTGTCAAGTTGGTGATAATTTGCACATTGATTCTCCAAACACAGAACGGTATGTTTCTTTTCAAATTTACTTGGATACACACATTAGTTGCTTTTTCTGGCAAATGTATAAACTCTGCGTGTAACCTAACCAATCACAGGTTGTTTTCATATGTGCTGATCACATTTCTGACATAAAAAGGGGGGTCACCGACTTAATTTTGGAGAGAAATCCACTTCAAAACCAGTATGTTTTACCACTTTTTACCATTGACCTCTATGGATTAAATCAAAATGAATAAGACAAAAACACTTATAATTGAAAAACGGCTCTATTATTTCTCTCTTTTTCACATATGTTTTGGTCCATATATAGTTCTTTAGAAAACCGTAATAAAAAAAGTATGGTCACCGACTTAATTGGAGATATTAAACAAAATTAAGCAAAACATATTTATTACATGATTCATTTGTCTATTTCAGAACACAAAAATTGTTAGTTAGTTTAGTCCGGGACTAGCGTCGGTCTAAACCAATTTTGTGTTATTCTGGGAAATTATACCAATGTTCTAAAACAGAATTATAAAATTAAAGAATATTTGATCAGAGTCTTTAAGCAATAACATCATCATCAGAAAAAAAAGTTGTGTTTAAGAAATCGAATTTCACTTAGTCCCGGACTAACTTTAGTTCAGTTTTGTGCATACGGAGTGTATGTAGACATTGCTTGTGTCTTTGTCTCAAAAACTACTTCATTATTCATTAAATGCTATTTTTATTTTCATTTCCATCTAAAAAAAATGCCCATTTGAACTGTTAAGAATCATGTTTCTATTGCATAAATTTACATTGATATCTCAATACTATACAGGCTGTCTCGGCCAACCAGTAGAATCACCACAGAAGCGTTTAGCACGTGACCTTCTTAGTGCCTACGGTGAACCATCGTTGCGACCTGTGCGAAATGTTTCACTTCCGGTTCAAGTTCAGCTTAGACTACTGATTGCACAGGTCATCAACTTTGTAAGTAAAGAGTGCGGTCAGAACACATTTGGGGTGTGTAAATAACACGACATGGATATATGCAGGGGCGTCGGAACCGTGTGGGCCATGTGGGCTTTGGCCGCACCACTTTTCAGCCAGAAAAATAGAAAAATAAATAAATTTAATCGATTTTGATGGGATTTATTATAGTCCTGGCATAGATAACCACAGCATACCAATGTTCGAATTTGTTTTTAGTAGACGTTGTCTTCTGGGTCTTAGTTATTTCCTTATCTTTGATAATTATTGACCCACATGCCGCACCACTTTTATTTTCCTTCCGACGCCCCTGGATATATGGGTGTTCATGACAAAGTCATAGAACGCCAGACCTATGCAAAAAACAAATCTGGATAGTCCATAAAAGACTAATAAAAGACACCATGCTGACCAAAAGCCACTCCCAGTCCAACTTAGCAACAACAGACAGAGCCGCATCAACGACACATATATCTTTATTAGGGCAACCTAAATTAAGCACAACATATTACTAAAGAAGCATAGCTCACTCATACAACACAAATGTGTCCCGTCCTATCCAAAGGTACCTTAATGGGTCCCAAAATCAAAATTGATTTTTTGATTTCATCCGAAAGTTGAAAGTTTAAGCTTGACAATGAAACCTTGCTTTTGGTTATTAGATGTTTGGTTGCAAAGTAACATCCAAATTGGTAAAAGGAATCAGACTGAATCGGAAAACTATAGTTCTGAGAAAATCGAGTTTAAAGTTTTTGTACTGAGTAAAACTTGAATTGGGGGTGGGAGGATTTTTATCTTGGTGATATGATAGAAGACACCATTCAATGGTAATGTTTCGGATGAAATTATAAATTCGACCTTGGTAGTTATTTTTGACTAAAATATATGCTCAGCTTCAATGGCCCGTATATATCTCGTAATATACTAATATACTATGCCGACCTTACGGGTAAAAAATTATACATTATAGAGGATTTTAATACTTTAAAACTTGAGTTAAAAATTAATGCATTTTAGAGGATTT
>JXSR01S012917.1:4731-17572 GCA_000969725.1 Ophiothrix spiculata
ATCTAATGATGAAGCCAGACAATTTAGAAACCTTCCTAGATATAATATCAATGTGAGAGTCAAAAGAAAGATCTTTACTGAAAGTGACACCAAGAAGCTTAAACTCATCAACTTCATCAAGTTTATTCTCACCCATTTTGTAGGTGTAGCAAACCTGAATGGTTTGATAATATGATTATTCAAACCATTCAGGCCATATTTAAACTTTTTTGTGAGTGACTACCTATTTTGTGCCATATGTTTTCAGCAAGCATCGGTTAATTTTCATTACAACGTATATTTGAGTAGGAGAAATATATTTTATATGACCAATTGGGATCATTATATAATCCCAAAATATATGGAGTAGTTATTGATTTCCCATTATCAAACCTGTGTTAGGATGAAAACATAGTCGACCTCCAAACAAAATTTTCGCTACCAAACATTTGGTCGTGATATCAAAATGACGAATGACTCAAAATAAAATAACTTCAACATCGAGTTGAGACCAAATAAAATTACGCGCTAGATTGCACAAGTATTGAATACATTGCACCAAATGTTTGTTACCGGTTCACACTTTAAATTTGATGGCAAATATTTGGTGTAGTCACGACCAAATGTTTGGTAGCGAAAATTTTGTTTGGTGGCCGACTATGTTTTCAGCCTTACTATTAGAAAATACATTGCATTGGAAGCTATCAAAAGTCTAAAGAGCAAATACTTGTCGCACCATTATTATTGCCCATGAAAAAGCAAAAACCGGCCCTTAGTGAACTGTTTGGAGCCTTGTTGATCACTCACTTGTCTTGATCTTGTTAAAAACATTGTACCATTTCAGAACCAAATCTTTAGAAAATCACAAAAAATCCAAATATGTCACAGACAGGGGATACAAAAAGGTACAAAACCGCTGCCGGGGGAGGTTGGCTTGATATTATGCCCGGGGGGCCACTTAGCTATACTGTTGTACACATGCGTGAACAAAAAAACACGGAAAAAGGGGGGTATTTTTGTCAAGAGACACGGTCCGTACGTTTCGTGTTTAGGGGTCAGAAATCACTGATTTTCAACAAAAAGGGGTATATTTTCAAAATCCGACCAAACGTGTTTTGGGGTAATTTTTTAGACAAGGGGTGTTTATTTAGAAAAACTTGTTAAGGGGATAAAATGAAAGGAATAACTGTGTGAAATCCTTGTTTAGGGGTCATTTTTAAGGCTACTTGATAAACGTATTTAGGGGGTATTTTGAAAACCTTTGTTCATGCATGTGTACACCATTATAGCTAAGTGGCCCCCCCGGGATATTATGTGTGTGGCATTTTTGGGAAACGGTTCGAATCCTAGTGAAAACTGCGTTTCTTATCATGAGGCTAGAAATTAATCAGGGTTTATCTTATTTGTTTGTAAAATGTTTTATGGATGGAAAATGATTTCACTCACCTTTAAAAAGGCTCTGTCACACATCACCGTAGAACCTTTAAACGTACGAATAACGTACAAAAGTTTCACATGCTGAACGTATGCAAAACGGGCACCACCGTATGGATAAGGAATTAAAGATACACATAACGGGCACAACCTTATAGATAATGTATCGAATGTACTTCTAACAAACACATGACAACAACAATGTATAAACCATATCAATAATCGGATTAAGTTCGTTAAGCATATGTTTTGCTCCGATACGGTGATGTGTGACACGAGTCTTAAAGGAGCCCTGTCCGATTGGGTCAGCATTTTTTCAAACTTTCTGAGATTTTGGTACCAAAATATTCCTCATATTTTTCTCATTACCCATGTGAAATTTTACTGTTGAAATGTGTCACGTTTTGGAGATTTAAGTGAAAATGTGTTAAATAATGGTAACCGTAAAATTACTGACACAGTAAAGTATAGGCAAGTGGAAAGTACAAAATTACCCTGGTACTCATAAAATCAAAACGGTTGTTCTGATTTAACTTGAAATTTGAAATTGAAACATTAAGTGGTGATATCTTTCATATGACAGTGAAAATTAAATTTGAAAAATCGGACTATGTACCTTTAATGTAAATTGATTCTGTTTGAACTGGTTTTACTCTGGGCACTGTCCTATAACAGATATCTCGTTTGGCATTTAATATCATTCAATTCACTTCTAGAAATTGATGATTTATACATTTTCATTTTATCTTTGAATGATTTAAAAAGCAGCTTCAGAGTTACAGAGCAAAAACTTCCTTCAAGTTTTTCATCAAGAAAGGTTTACACTGTCAACTGAGCCTTATTCACCATGTGGACATAAGAATAATATTATACCATAATGTTAATAGTCATATGACAATTAGTTAATGATATACGTGCAATCTCTCATCCCCATCAGGAGAATGAAATGACGTAGAAGGGAGTGTACATGTGTAATGTCTTGAGCAAAGTTCAGATCCGTGTTTACATTGGTTGATAATGGAGAAGTGCAAGCAGTGATGACTGTAGTGTGTTGAGTTTGTTATTGCAGCGTATTTATGTGCACTCTTTGGTAAGGCCACACTAATTTAATATAGTTTGTCTCAAAGCTCACCTAAATTTGAAAACCTAATGCGGAATTAATGCAGGTTTCCCCCCCCCCCCTTTTTTTTTTTTAGTAAAAATATTTCCACCTATACCAGGCATTACACTTGCCATTTTCGCCATTCATTTTCCATCCATTGATATTTACTTATATATAAAACAGTATATTGTTATTCTGCCAACAGTCTAACATCTGCAAACACGATGTGTGATCTTCGATGGGTTTTATTTGACGAAATTGAAAAATTAAAAAATATATATTTAGAAGAAAAATTCAAATTTCGACAATTTGGCGACGTTAAATGTGCAAGTTTAAACTAACACGCGGTAGCTTTGAGATAAACAATTTAATTAGTGTGGCCTAACCATACTGCTATAAGACATACAATCAGAGTTGGAATACAAGTTCGTATTTTGAAATATGATAATATATTACATTGGCAAAATATTGACTTCAATTCAGGGGGACTTTCTAAATTCACACCCCTGTTTAATCACCATTTAATATTGTTTATTTATAGCCAAATACACATTATTGGTGGCACTAAAACCAATTTTTTTAAAGAATCTATGAGCCTTAGTTTTTGACATTTGACACATTGATATGGCAAAGGAGAACAAAGATAAATTTTATTTGTGTTAAATTTGCATACTAAATATTTAATTTATGCAATATGCATATAATTAATTTCAAAAAATGAATAGTGCCACCAATAATGAAATCTTTAAATTTGGGCTGAAAATGATGTATTTGGATCCAAAATGAGCATTTTTTGAGAAAAAACATGAAATTAAATTATGGGAAACAAATGTAATACCTAATTTCAGATCTAATTTAAACACTTTCAAGGACCTGCATTTCTTGTAATAGTGCATTTTTGTCAAAAATTTAAAAAAAATGAAAACATCAAACAGTGGTGAATTCTTTGCATGTTGTAGACTCCGAGTCCAGTCAATTTTCTGCAGTGGTTTTTTCCTGGAGGTTATGTCTAGGTAGGCCATCATTCAGCTGTTGGCCTATATTTTTTTGCAACTCTCCTAGGACCCACTTTTCAAAAGCCTCTGTTGTCACACATTTCATATTCAACCCCATATTTCGTTTGATCAGAGATGCCACTTCAGTTCGGCAGAACTCACAATTCGGATACGTATCCGAATTTTTGATATTTTAGGTACTAAAATCTCACTTTTCATGCACATTTTGACCCTTTTAACCTGCATTTTCATGCAACTTTCTACCACTTTAGTAAAAAACACCTTTTAATTTTTAGAAATTCTGATTTTTTAAAAATTGGGAAAAATGATCCCAAACTACCAAAAATTAGGAATTCTTAATAAATTAGGAAAATTGGCATCCCTGTTTGATTTCGCAATTGGTGAAAGTGTTTGGAAAATTGGAACAGCAGGTTTTAGAAACAAAAAGTGTGAGAGTAAAACATGCCTTTTCCTGCTTATTGAGCCCATTTTTATCCATGGCTAGTGATTTGAGTGCAAGCACCTCTTCAAAAATCAGTTACATTTGGTACAAGCTCGACGTCACGTTTTGATATATCCAACTTTAGAAATTCAAAGATTTGTCATTGCTCCAATTACAGCACATTAACAATCACCCCCCCCCCCCCCCCCATATACAAAATCCCGGGAAGGTGGAACTTCTGAAGTATTCAAGTGTTGCGTTACTATAGATTACATAAATCATGCTATTTGTTGAAAACTACGACAAATTGATAACAAAAATGAGGAGTGACTTGCTGTAACATTTGTGTCTGAAAACTATCACGCGGTAAACAAAGCAATTTTTAACTTCATGTAAGCAAAAGCTGGCCTGTCTATTGTTTGTTTGGTAGCTTTTTCTTGTCTGGGTCGATCCCAGACAAGAAAAAGGTATTAGTCCAAGCTGAAGGTCGTGAATATGTTTTTAAGCAATTGCTAAGGCTAAATCTTTTTCTAGTCTAGCTATTGCTTTTTCTTAATGTCTTTTTCTTGCCAGCAATTGCTACTTTTATGAATTCGGACTAATATCCCACTTATTGAGGTTTGTAAGGCTAGATTCAGTTCCTGTCCTTAAAAACAACATGAATATAATATATATTTAGGCCATCATTCAGCTGTTGGCCTATATTTTTTGCAACTCTCCTAGGACCCACTTTTTAAAAGCCTCTGTTGTCACCCATTTCATATTCAACCCCATATTTCTTTTGATTTCACAATTGGTGAAAGTGTTTGGAAAATTGGCACAACAGGTTTTTGAAAAATGTGTGAGAGTAAAGATGTCTTTTCCCTGCTTATTGCTCCAAATTTCAAATTCAGATTGTGAACCTTGAAAATATCAAAAAATATTTCCTATTTCGACCGCACAACACTAAATCACTCCACGAATGGTGTAGGGGTAGAAAGTCCCGGTAAAAAACATAGGTCCACACGGATTATTTTGCAATGATAGTAGAACTGGTTACAAGTGACCTGGTTTTGTGTTTATGAATATAAATGACTAGAGTTTTGTGATCACTTATAGCATCAAAAACAACTGGCATCCATATTTTTATTGGATTTAGCAGCGTAAGTTCCGGTGCATGTCTAAAGTGGTTAGGGGTCGTTTTGACTGGGTGGAAAAAGCGAGGGCGCTGTTTACGAGCCCGTACCGAAAAATTTTATCGGAAAATGTTTTTTCAATTGAAGGTTATTTGAAAGATAAAGAAACGGGCTACAACTTGATATTAACTGAAACTTAAAAATATTGTCACGTCAGTATGAAAAAGCTCAGAGAACTTAGGCTATAATGCATTGGTTTCAATGGAGAAGTTATTTAGTGTTGTGCTCCCTTTCCTAGTGAAAGTACAAAAACATTCGCATTAAACATCCCGGTGTGTATCCAGAATAAGACAAATGAGTTTTGTATTTTTATTTTCATTTCTTTTTAAATAAATAACAAGTGTGAATTGACGCCATGTGTGGTATGACATATGTGGGCTGCTCTGGCAAAATGAGAGGAAAGTCCCAAATCTACATTTTGAATAAATGGCCTCTAAAGTTAAAATAGGGTGAAAAAGTCAAATTTTGTTTATTGACATAAAATGCCTTCATGCATAAGTGTTTACCCATATTTAAAGTTTTGAAGGTTAACTGTGCCGAGAAGTGCAATTATTCACGATTAATTGATTGTATGTTGCTATAATACACTGTAGTAATCAGTATCTTTGAAATCGATTGGCAGCTAACTTTTATTGCAATATATTCAGCGGACTGCTTTGGATTTTGATCTCTAAATGAAGACTGGAGAAAAAGTGTGACATATTAGGCCCCCTATATATCATTCGAAAGCAAAGATGATAGAAAATGAATATATGTCATAAACTCAAATTTGAAAATCGCGACTTTCCGTTCATTTTGCCAGAGCACCACCCACATATTGTTTTAGTAGACATATGTTCTCCATTACCAATACATCAGTGCACCTAATGATGCAAATCTAATTGAGATATAATAAAGCTAGAATTGTGTTACATTATTGATAGCAATGTCCCAGACAGGGGTAGTACTAATAGTGGCAGTATAATAATTAGACCATCCACGTTAGTAGGGCGGAATTAACTCACTTAAGTGTCGGCACCAAGTTGAAATTTGTATTGAAATATTTTCAAAGGAAAATACTTCTATCTACAATTTAAACTTAAAGGTGTAGGTCTCTATTTTAACATTTGTATAATCTGCTTTTAATTAACTGATTTACCATAACCTCTGAAATGCATTGTTTGAGGTTTTACCCTCAGGTTTATTCTTCAGAGGCAAAACAAAGTATGCAACCCTGGGGGTGGGGCTGTTATGTAAATAGATAAGAAATGGAGAAAAGGTATACTTTACACACTGGCGTGTCCAGGATTTTTCCTTGCGAGGGGCTTAAGGGGGCTCAGTGATTTGTGCGGGGGGCTTAGTGTCAAAACCTGTCAAAACTAGGCTGATTCTACATGATTTTTGCAACTCTGCAGGGGGCTTGAGCCCCCAAAGCCACCCCCTGGACACACCACTTTTTGCCATATCTGCAAAACTATTTGGAATTTGTGGGTGAATTTTTGGATTTACAATCAGAAAAATATGTGCTTTCATTTGACATCACAAATTGCAATACTTCCCGTTGAGCCCTGGGGATGAGAATGTTATCAGAACCTACACCTTTGACTATGCCAAATTGCTGCTAGAGGAGTATAAAATTGGTACTATTGGTATTTAAAAGAATTTGAAAAATAAAATGATTTGGTTCCAAAATTGATTTGAGTTGAGGCATCCATATGCAACAACTCAGGACCGCCAATAACATAGTTTCCCCTCCCCCAGGAGAAATATACTTCACCTTATAACAATGCTGAAAATTAGAAATTGGGAACAAAATGTTGACATGAATAGAACTTGATTTGTACTTTGTAACTTGAAATCATTAATTATTTTGACATTTGAATAGGAAATATGGTTCACCTTTTGTAGTAGAGTATAAAACACCAAAATTAGAGAATAATAAAGGGAAATGGATAAGGTTTTTGTATAATTGCATTTATTATAGGCAAAGTGAAAAAATATCTATATTTCTTGTCCCCTCACGCTTCCCTTTTTTACGATTCTTTAAATTTCTGAAGTTTTTCATCTATTTGTTTTGGTATTATTCAGAAGGCATATTCTGCATCAATGTAAAATGTATGATGAAACATTTCAGATTTTCAACCAACATTTCTTGTGTCCCAAGTCTCATATTAAAACGACTAGCCTAGATTCCACTTAGAATTAAAACCTTATGGAAATGCTAGATATAAAGCTTAAAAGTGCAGTAAAATCCAAAAAAGTACAAAAACTTACACAGAAATGGCTCAAATTGAGAGAGAATTAATTTCATTCTTTGATGGTGGAGTGACTTTCATGTGTTTTCTTAATCCCAAATTTGTACCTCAGATGGATTTATCAGATAAAAGATCAAACAAAGGTCCTGGAGATAATTTAATACATATTAAAACAGAAACAATTTCATCAAAAATAATTTGTTTGCCCATCACAGATGTAGAAACAAGATCTTTTTAACTTTAAAACTAGAAACACTGTTTTCACACCAATTATAGAGTAGGTAAAGAATTGCAATTGTCTCCAATATTCCTCAAAATCATGGAAAACTACTTGTAGGTTATATTAGTATAAACATGTTCTATCGATTAATGTAAAAAAATATGTTGGCAAAAAAAGTAGTGGGAAGAATCTAGGCCAGTCCCTTTAAACAAGAAAATAAAAAAGACTTTCAGTCATATTTTTATATATGTCTTTTTTCACTCAAAACATGGTGCTAAATAAAATTTTGTTATTTTTGAGTAACTTACATTAAAAAAATGAAAAGCTTCCCTCCCTCCTTTTTTAAAAAACACAGATGAGAATCATGACATTTATTTTATTTGACCTATCAATTCTATTGGCATTTGAATAATTTTTGCAATCTAAAAAAAATGAAACCTACAACTTATAAAATGTGTTGTTTAGATAAATACATGTGTTACCATGACAACGCAATATGTTTCTGTATGTGTATTTTGTCTGGTTTGATGACGATGAAGATATTGCAGCATTTCCATATTGATTTGAGTCAAAATCTAAGTATTTACTCCCATTGTATACATAATTTGATTGTTAAATCATTTAAAGGAAAAAGAAATGAATAAGGCAACAAATAAAGGAAAAAATGAAAAAGGAAGGAGATATGGAAGCAGAGATGACAGATGGAAGGAACGAGGAAATTAATTATCATTTTTATTTAGACAATAATGGCTTTGGCCTATTTATCTGTTTCCATTTGAAGATGATCTTACCGTAACAATGATTTCATATACATATCAAATTCAAAAACTTTAAAGGTTGATATTCCGATCTGGTGACAAATTTAACATATACTTCTTCCATATTTGAATGTTCTGTTATCACCTTCATCAAGCACTTGAAAAGTTTCATTTGTTTACCACGAGCCAAATAAACGCTACAGGCAAAAATGTGTCTAATAGGGACCCATAGTATAGGATATTTATTTTTGTTAGCAAAATATTCCACTAATTCAGCACTTTTTTGACCGTATCTCTTCAACAAATCATCATATGGACATGAAAATTTACAGGGGCCCTGAGAAAAATATGAACTTTCATGTGGCATCAAAATCTCCAATTTGATTTTGTGAGTGAAAAGGATCGGAACACACACCCTTTAATCATGTGCATTCATTTCAATGTTGCATGTTTCATTTATTTTCTCATTTGTAAATCCTTCCTGGTTTGTTATTAATTGAACGATGAGTGATGCGATCACATCCGATGTCCAATCAGTAGATGGAGAGAATTATGCATTATTTATTATTCATTAATCTATTTAACCAGTTCGTTCCATCATCGCCATGTGACAAATTTAGGACATATGTGACCCGCTCTGTCGAAACCCGGACAAAGTCGCACAAATCCTTTTTTCAAATTTTACCAAATTTAAAATGGCAAAATTATAAGCTTTCCAATGATATATCACACTCCAGGATCGCTCATTGTTTTGTATGTCAAAAAGTGATATTTAGGTTGAAAAATCCTTTGTTTTCTATTGATTTGTAACAAGTTTATTGGGCTATATCTCTTTAAGTTTTCTGGCGACTTTGTCCGGGTTATGTGGGAGCAAGTCACATATTGAACCCTGGGGGAGGGGATACTATATGGCACTATGCAGTTAATTAAAATGATACAACTTACAAGGTGTTTTAATGTGCTATTCACCGTAGTACCGTAGCGCTAGGGAATCATCAGAACTTTTTTCGCCTTACACTAGGCCGTTTTTATCCCAATTCACGAGAGCACCCTATGAGTCTGCTTATCAGACAAAAAAATATTAGATAAATGTCATTTTTAAATGCCTTATAGTTAAGGTCAGGGTTTTTTTTTCTTTCAAAATGGCATAAAAATCTCATTGGTAATTTTAAAATATGGGTTTTGGTTATTTCTTAAATGAAATTTCTTTGATCTAAACCAAATCTGGTGATCCTCATTTTATCCCACAAGGTATGTCAGCTCTATCAAAGTTCAGATTTTAGTCAATGAAAAATCCTTGACTGAAATATATTATAAATTTGTAAGTGCTCTTGAGAACAAGGAGAAAGTGTGGCAAATTCTACAAGTTTGTAAACCTTGAGGATGATAAGTAGATCATGAATTGCCCCTTAAAGCACTTGAAAAAGTGAAGATTTCATACATGTTCAAAATTGATCCCATTAGGCCCGGACCAGACTCCAATATTGTATAGAATATTTTGCTTATATTTTATGCTGACGACAAAATGATGCAGGTCATCGAATAAAACTGTGTGTTTTATTCGATGACCTACGTAATTTTGTCATCAGCATAGAATATTCTAAGCAAAATATTCTATACGATAGTGGAGTCTGGACCAGGCCTTAGAATGGAAATACTTATTCAGAATGAAAATTTTACACAATGGTAGATAAGAAAAGGTCTGAAAGAAAATGTGTACAGAAATGACAAAGTGTATCCAGTGCCTTACTTGATGTTGGATCAATATATTGACATTTATGTGCTAACATGTATATTGCATGGTCAAGCCCGTAGCCAGGTTTTTTTTTTCAGGAGTGCGGTATTTTCAACAAGTGAACCTTTTAAACGTAAAACATTCTTTTTGTTTGACCCTGAACTAATTTCAGCAGTTTTGTTAAAGTGACAAGCAAAAAATACAAATAAATAAATAAAATATCAGTTTTGATGTAAAGATTTTTGTGTTTGCTACATTTGCCAGACTCCTAATACTAGATTTTATACAGATGTTATAAAAGACAAGTAAGTGGCTTCATGTTTAGAGGTTCCTGTGTACGTTATATTTATAAGAGCCCCCGCCACTTCACAAGTATTGAAATGTCACTTTGTATTTAGATGACACCTTGGTAGAACATATTATTAGATGTACAATAAAGTTCCTCACATAACCACCCTTGCACAAAATATGATTTGCATAGATATGGTTATATACTGAGTATGCCACCACACCAGTGTGATGACCTACTTTACAGAAACATTAGAGGAACTGTACATATATATACATGGATATTAGATCGATCAGATCGTATTAAAAATACAACCTGTTCCTATAAACCTGGCTCTAGATTTGTCCATCCCCCGAAAAAAAAATGCTTGCATGCTTTCATAACTCAATTTTAGCAAAAATGTTTTTTTAAAGAAAAATCTGAATGTATTTATATATGCTGGGTAAAAGTGCAGTGTTTTATAGTCAGATTTAGTTGTACAGAGTAGGAATTGGAATGGTATGTGTCTTAAAACCTATAAAATATTTGGAGGATATCCTGTAATGTAATAAAATAAAATCTCCAAACAAAATGATGGTATTGGTACCATTTTACTTCTTGAGCGCATATTGGATGCCAATATGGTTATTATTTTTCTAACAGTACCATGCAAATTGCTTTTCATATTATGATTTAATAGTGTGTTAATTTGTACATCACTTTATTACTAAGATTTTTTAATTTATCGCGACTGGCATGTAACAGCTGTAATTCAAATTATATTTTGTGCTATGCTAAAATTACGCATCATTATGCTTGTTTAAGGAAATTGAAGCTAGTTTGATTATTTTATGTGCTTGTTTATATTTCATATTGGGCATTGTACTGATTTGTTAATTGCTTTAAAGGAGCATGGTCCGATTGCCTCAACTTTTGTTCAAACTCTTTGAATTTTGGTACCAATATGTTGCTCATATTTTTCTCATAACCCATGTGAAATTTCACGGCTGAATTATGTTTCTTTTTGGAGATATACATGAAAATGTGTCTGATCATGGTAACCATAATTAATTTTACACAGTAACGTATAGGCAGCTCTGAAATACCCAATTGCCCAAAAAATTTAAACAGTTAGACCGATTGAGCTGTAATTTGAAACTTAAATCTTTTGAGTGGTCATCTTTCATATGACATCAAAAACTTAAATTTGAAAAATAGGACGAAGCTCCTTTAAGAGCAATGCTTCTTAATTCAATCACTGTTCTTCAATCAATGCTGGGAATTAGGTAACAGACTGCAAATGGGTGTGGCAATTCCTCATAGCAGTAATGAGAGATGGACACACTGACTTGCACACTGACTTGATATCCCGCTTGATATACAGACTAAAGCCTTTGTACAAACTCTGTGCTGTTTTCAAGTTGGAGAGCTTTCAGCAACATTTAGTTCATCTGTAGGGTCTTAAACTCTTTGGCCCAGCATTTATAAATCTGTACAGGTCGGATTTTTCCAAATTTTGTTGGCATTTCTGAATAATTATCTGATCTCCTTCTAATTTTTCCAAAGAGCTTGACTAGCTGAGATTAAACCATGGAAGTACTTTTATACAAGTTTAAAGTGTTACCTTATACATGCAATAAAAGTGCTATCTTGATAACCATCCAGGATGTTGACTTTCTGATTATTTCCTTTATTCAAGAAATGGTACTGTAAATGAGTAATTTCTCAGCTATGGACAGGACAAGTTGCCAGAGGGGGTTCTCATGGTATGCCCCAAGGTTTTGAGATGTTCTTCAAGATTTTGATGCCTAACTTGCATAATTGGTTATATTTTGGTAAATTTGGCTAATAATGAACCCAATTTGCCCAATTATTGGGCGCTTTTTGCAGAAAAATGGTATAGGGATGCGTCACAAAAGCACACTTTTTGACTGAGGTAAAGAGATACAGGTAAATTCTACTCTGAGTAGCCCCATACAAAAAATTGAGGGCCTTCCCCCCAAAAAACAACAACCGCTCCCCACCCCCTGGTTCAAGTGTGCCATGAATTTTGTAATAGTGTAGGTTAACACCGGTAAAGTTTTCATAGAAAGGTTACACTTACACCATGGGTCTTCTGCGATAACAGTTCTTTCAGTTTAAAAAAGAACATGTTCAAATATTGCATCAAGGCTACAGGTCAAATAGTAAAATGTTGAACAAGGTTAGCAATGTACATTGAAATATTTGTACTTTTTTATCAAGATTCCATGTGAGATATACATATAAGAACTATATTTACCGATAAGTCTGCTGATAATAAAGAACGTATGTCTATTAGGCGGCAAAAAAACCCTGTTTTATAGGCCCGCCCGGCCCTAAATTTTCAGATTATTTTTTTAAATTTTTAGAAAAAAATTCACCCGACTGACCGACCTTACATAAAAAGATCTGCCCACCTGTAAAACAGTTTCGTGTTTTTTTTGTCGCCTAGGTATTAGGATATTTTGTTACACTAGT
>JXSR01S012918.1:0-15283 GCA_000969725.1 Ophiothrix spiculata
TCCACTTGATGTCTGTGTAATTTTACCATGACAAGGTCGCCCAGCGGTAGTTTCAGTGCTAATTTATTGCATCAAGCTGACTCATGTAAGTATTGATATGATAATATGAAGATATTCGTGGAGTTACACATGTCACACATTGCTACACCTTAATGTCCACTATTACTTTGAAGCGTCCACTTGATGTCTGTGTAATTTTACCATGACAAGGTCGCCCAGCGGTAGTTTCAGTGCTAATTTATTGCATCAAGCTGACTCATGTAAGTATTGATATGATTATATGGAGATATTCTTGGAGCTTGCACGGTCTATGGTCTACCGTTTTCATATTCCTACACCTCATCAATGTTTGCCATTACTTGTCCACTTGATGCTCCCATAATTTTGTGCACAAGAAGCACAAATTTCAAGTCAAGTGAAATTTACACTAATTTTGCAACAAAATATGGATGGCCTCAGTCTCAAATAATGTTGATGATTTGACAATCATCGAACCTCGATCACACTTTCAGTCTTCTGTTTTATCAGAACACCGTGACAATTTTGAAGTTTGGGCAGAGCAAAACCATATGCAATTGAATCCCAAAAAGTATGCAACTTGGGCAATTTCTTTCTTGAAAAATTCACTTGATGAGCAGTCTTAAACTATTGCTAGTGTTCCCCTGCAGAAGATAAATTCTTCCAAAATTGGTGTCTAGATAAACACTTGAAATGGTACACCCATATGTTGCTGGTATGGTAAAGAAGGCCAATGGACAATCGTATATGTTAAAGTTATTGAAGCACTTTCTGTGGTGATCTTATCAGACCATTTATGGAATATGATGTTTCTGTTTGGCACCCTGGTCTTACTTCTGATGATTGTGCCACTTTGGCAAGAACAAATTCAGAAAAGAGCTTGTAAGATCCTCATGGGACGACAGTATACAACTTATGAAGAGTTTATTCAAATGTGGGGTTTATACACTATCAAATCAAGATGAGAACAACTGCACAACCATTTTGCAAAAAACTCTGTGATTTGTATGCACAAAACAGATTTGAAGTGAGACTTGGTCAAAACAGAGTCTGTTTTCAGAAAACTACATTTTCAATTATATAAACATTAATTTGCTCTTATTTGTCAAGTACGTGTCATTCCTAAACCCATAATTTGGCAGTTATTTAAAATGTTAAATAAAAACAATTGGCATTTTAGATAAAGATGAACTTCATTTAATGTTAGAGCAGATCTAACTTGAGATCTGCTTATGTATGGACCTATCAATCTTTGTTTCCTAACGGACACAAGTTGATTTTTCGTTTCAATTTTCAGTCAGCTTAAATTCTTCAGCAGGGTCAGTAATTGGCAGTTTACAGCAATTAGCAGGAAATCCTTCAATGGGATTAGACGAATGTGATGAAGATTTACCGCCTAGACCAATGCCCATTCCAGGTAAACTAAAACAAATTATGAGAAATCAATTTCGTATCTAGTCTTGAAAAAAGGTTCATCAGGGTCGTTGAAGTAGAATAAGAGAAATATTTCTTAAAACATATCCAATTTAGTCACGTTTTGGAGTTATGACATTTCAAGACCTTATTGGCTGGTCTCTTGATCACATGTGATGGCTTTTGTGACAACATCCAGTTCCGGTGTTTCTAGATGGTCCCTGGATGATATGGTCGTATACGTATGGACTTTCTGATCCATCTGGTATCTTAACATCATGACTCCGAAACGTGAGTAAATTAGATATGTTTTAACAAATATTTCATTTAATATTGTATCTAATTGTAAAATTAAGTAAAATTATGATCTATTTTACTTTTTGTATATTTTCTTTTTGATTGTTTGTAAGAAAGATTACTTCTGTACGGTCAAATAATACAGTAGTGTATCTGGCATTTATATGTTACGACGTTGTCAGCATATTATTCATGAAAAAGATCCAGTGAAAAAAGGATATGGAATTGAGAAGAAGGAGTCATATCTATTTTTAATAGATATTTGTGGAACTTATGAATGTGGACGTGGTTAATATGATGGCAGTGTTTAATTGAGCTGTGTGCTAAATCAAAGAATATAAGATTGGGGAAGAAATTTGGGTTGATCATTAGTTTAGTTTTTAAATGTCTGCTAGATATTGGCATAGTGTTGAAATAAATAGAAACAAAGAAAAAGGCTTAATTTTGTGTTTTGATTGAGTCTGCATGTATTTGGACCATAAAAAGTATGAAATTTTTATTTTGTATTTGGAACGTGAATGTTATGATTTTTTTCCTGAAAAGTATTTTTTTAAAATCTAGACAACACTTGTTCTGGGGTCGGGTTATGTCTATCAGTAGTATTTTTTTAAGGCCTTCGACAATGACAACAAGATATTTCTAATATTTTGTCATGCTCACATTTTACTAACCGGTGATAGATTATCCATTTTGTGAAAATGTTTGTGTTTCTACTTTGTTTACAGGTGGTTTCCCACACAGTCTGACATCATCAAATATTTCCCAGTCAGTAGACCATATCCCCTTATCAACTCAACCTATCAAACAATCTAAGAGTGTTTCATCGTTACAAACCTTCAGTCGCAACGGAGGGACATCAGGCAGTCTACGCTCTAGAATATCACCGTCAACACCACCGTCGGGAAACGGTTTCATCGTAGGAGGCGATAGGTGAGGTGTTTGCCAAAACTTTTGAGTTTTAGAAACTACGCACATTTGGTGAAGGATTGACTTTTCCATTAGAGATCTGCACCCATGAACTTCAACTTCTTTATCATATTTGTTTGCCTGTGTTGGTTTGATAATTTACATTTACCTAGTGGTAGAATTGGGTAGACTAAGTATTGTGAGAGTGGTCCATTTTGAAGAGGTCTGTGAGGTGGAGGTTGTTTGTCGTCATGTGAATGCCAAGGAAATTTTATACGGGAATCTGGATTCGCTGCCATCTTGTGTCACTCATGGAGCAGAGTTATTGTACCTCCGGATATATTCGGAGTTTGGTCCGATATCCACCCAGATCGCGTAAATCTTCACTTGACGCATATACAGCGTGTGCATTTTGTTTCACGCACAATCCGTGTGTGCGTTTCAAGTATCATGTATTGCGACTTGCTCTGATCAAAGTACATTGATTTTCCCGCTAATCCATTTTGAAGATTCTCGAAGTGTGGCACACAGAGACGTAAAATGCCAGAAGTACAATAACTTGCCCTCCATGAGTAACAATCTAGGATTGCTGCCATCCCATAGGATTTACACAGCAGTCAAATTAAAATGGTGAGGAGTCCAGATTCCCTATAAAATTTCCTTGGTGAATGCAAAGAAAAGGTAGTTATCGTCAATGGCTGTCAGTCAATCTTGAAATGGTTCATAAGATGACACCACTACCTGAATAAATATTGGAAGAGTCATTGACCCAAAACTGGACAGCTTATAGTGTGCAATGCAAATCTATGAAAAATGGCAGCTATTTCACTTCAAACTTTCTTGCACTCCATTGACGATATGTGTATGGTGTCACAACTCATTGTATTCATCATATGTGTTCTTATAACCCTTGCTACTAATATTCCACTGACAAGGATACCATCATTTGATATGGATTTTTATCACTTAGCAGATAAAAATACACCAATTTCATTGGTTAATAGCTAAAAAGGATATTTCCGTATTGCATAAAATTTCAAAAGTCTTTGTGATACAAAATCCTCCATGTGATACGAAAAATCATATCATACAGCTCTTGTTCAACTTGTATTGCTTTTAGAACATATAGTCGTATTACAAATCGCACTCTGTTGTTATGTGTTCAAGACTTATTGCAACGCGTCGTTATTACTATGCGATGCCGAAAGATACAACACGCACAGCTGTCAATCAAGCCCGGAAAACTACAAATTTAAAATTGATTGCAATGTTATAAAAAATAACCATTTTCAAAGCATTTTCAAGTTTTTGCTTTCAACGTTTATGTTTACTGAGTGATAAATTCGTTATTCCCTGTTTGTTATCATGCAATACAAAAAATATTGATGGTTTGGGTTCGTATCACACAAGGCTGAAAGCCTCATGTTTTCTTGTATTGCATGAACAAACAGGGGATAACTAATATTATACCAAGTATGCACATGTATCTATACATTATAGTGTTGGCATGAAATTGTGAAAACTGATAGCAAATTCCAGATACCAATGCTTTTCAATTATTGCACTATACCTTGATGTGAGCATTTGACAGATTATACCCTTTTTTACAGTTGTAACATTGGTTGCAAGTTTTATAAAGTGCATTATCAATAAAGTAGTTTGCATGCTTATAATTTGCTGTTAACAGTTTTACATAGTCCAAATCAGTGGCGTAGCCAGGTTTTCGAAACTGGGGGGGGGGGGGCCACAATATGAAGATGAACCGACAGAATTGTATTGAGTGCTGTATCGCCGCCCGGCCTGCGGCCGGTCGGCTCAACTTTACCGACAGGCGCTTTTTTAAACTGACGGACGGGTCATTAATGGGGGGCCACGGCCCCCCCGGCCCCCCCTCTAGCTACGCCACTGGTCCAAATTAAAGTCATAAAACTTAACCAAAGAAGTCAGCATGACTTGTCCCTTTCCAGGCATATATTGCATGAATATGTGTGATTTGGCCCCCAAATCTGGACTCCTGCTCTCCAAAAAAATAATCACAGATAGCACAAAGAGTGAAAAGGGCTTCTAACAAGATATTTAATTTTGGGTTTTATTCGGGCAGTTATGCCATTTCTATTTTGGCTGGGGATCAAATGTTTGGTTTTCAGATTTTAGCCGATGATATGACGATATGTGAATCAAATTCAGTCAGTGATCATGTATATTTCTATTCATGAGAATGAGTTTGTCAAATTGTCTGTTCTTTAGTGGATTGTACCTCATAAATATCAATGTAATTGTGTGATATGATGCATAATTTCTCAGAGTCAATGAATTGTCTCTCCTCTTTGTTGGTTTTAACATGTCTGTTGCAGGGTTTTACCACATCATAATTTCATCAAGTTTCCTCTAAACCTCATTGCACATTTGCACCTCATGGTATAAGAAAAGGTTCTTGATAAGCACTATAACATTACGTTGCTGATGTATTTTCATGAACAGAATTTTAATCCTGTAGTAGAGGTATTAAATACTGGTGTACATAGGTTGTCTGAAAAGAAGATATCAGGACCTTCCCATCATACCTTGCTTCCAATGGGATTTTTGTACTGCTTGTAATGAGAAGGTTTAGTTATGAAACATGACACAATTAGTAGACCACAATCTTATTTTGCATTTCAGTTATGTTTCATCACTAAACCATCTCATTACAACCTGTACAAACCCATTGGAAGCAAGGCATGATGGGAAGGTGCTGATATCGTCTTTTGGTTACATGTATTAACTTTTTTTATTGTAAATAATTCTTGAACCAAATGCCATATTATTCAAAATCAGCATATATGTTCACACAACACATGTAAATTGTGTTTATTGATTGGCCTTTTTCAGTCACTGTTTTGTTTACAGATCTGACATGCATACTCAAAATGATTGTCTTTTGTTCAAGAATATTTTTATGACAACAGTAGTGTCTTCTTATCTTACTTCTTACGTAATAATACCATTGCCATAACATTTCTTATTTGTTAATTATCTTTCACGATTGAGGAATGCAGGTTTTCAGGATATTTCTAAAAATCAGAAAATTTTGCAAAAACAACTTGTATTCAGGAAATGTTGTCCTGTGTTAAAGAATCGGAAAAGTGTTATTTTCAAGTAGGACATTTCAGGAGTTTTGACTTCAGTGGCTTGCATCCGTGGGCATGTTGGGAAATAATTGTGATCAATACCTTTTTTTACAGACTAAAACTGATTTCATAGTCTTTTACTTGATCGTTGTAACATTTTTTTGTGGGCAATTTTACGTTTGCACAAGTAGGCCTACTAAAGTTTATGACAAGCATGTTAGCCAATTACACAGTTGAGCTCTGCTATGGTTTCACCACTTTGAAATGCTACGACTTTGTCTCTTGCAATGATTACACATGACAAAACTCAAAAGAGTATGAAACCAGTTGTTTGTCCAAATGGGGGACTAGTATACTAGAATATTATCAATACTGTCATCTATCTCCTTATATTTTGGTGACAGAACCCAAAATTGGTGAATTCATCTCTGTGGTCAAAAACATTAAATAACCTTCATTTTTCTTGTTTGAATCATTTCCCTACCTCATTTACTTAGGCCAAAAAAAAAAAATTGTTTCTGGTAACATGCTTGATAAAGTAAATCCGGTATGAGGCTTTTTATTTTTTATTTTTTACTTTTCGAAAATGTAATGCGATATGCGGTTTTCCTTTTCCTTTTTTTTTTTACAAAATGCAGGATTCCCAGGAAGAAAAACACATTAAAACAATGCTCTTGTTTTTTTATATTATTTATTAATATCATTAATATCCATAAAGGCTTTATATATAACTGTAGCCTTTGTTATTGTAATAGGTATTGAGTATCCATGTAATCTTACCTAAATATGAGTATGTTCCTTTATCTCCAGACATATGAACAATTAATTGCCGACTAATTGATAGGCTGAGAGTACCTGAATTGGTGTTTGTTTGTTTTGTCGCAAGTCTCCAGTAAGCTTTTTACAGAATTTGATTGGGTTTAAAAAAAAAAAATATGCGGGAAATATGTAACTAAACAGAAACGCACGCGTGTTACCAGAAACAAACTTGTTTTTTATTTGGCCTTATACATATAGACTACAGTTGAAAAAGTTGCCAATTTGCTTGGTTTTGATATTACTAGAATGTGAAGCTGAACGTAAACTCTGAACTTACTGAATGCAACACAAATGAGACTCACAATAATTTGCCAATTGGTGTACAATAAAGTGTTAAATAAGTTTCTACTGTGTAGTGCATTATTTAATATTTTGCATGATGATAATGTATGCATAAAGTATATCCATTGCAAGCAAGTTACAACCTAATGCCATTGTTGCTAAAATCAGTCAAAATGCATGTGCCAGCTAAAAATCACTCAGAAAACAATGGGAAAATTTTGTACTGAAAATCAATAATGTTTTGTGAGCCTGTTGGTGTTTTGGCTTCCAAATGGCTTGGGGGAGGGGGGGGGGCTACATTAAAGCACTGTGATCTATCTGTATCAAGAAGCTTAATAGGTGAATCGTTACTCATTGCCTCCATGTTTAGTGCATTCAGCCGAGTGCATTGTACATATGGGTATACAAAGAGAGTGCTGATTCTCCTGAAATTCCTTGATCTATATACATCTGTCAACATAAATTGTAATAATCAATTTCCCAATCAATGCCTGTCTTATGTTACTCTTGTTACATAAACTAAATTCTATGATGTGTTAGACCTCTTGTTATATAAACTAATGCAGGGGTCAGTTTGCATCTTTAGCAGCAACCCTCAAGATTCAACGTAATATTGACATTGACTTGACGTCTAAGCCAGAGGTCAAATATTTTTTTATTATTGTGATGTCTTTACATTCATTTATTTAACTTCTGTGACGCTTTACCTTATAAAAATTGGGAAAGGAATGAAACTTCTATGATCTTTTCAAATCCTGGATAAAAGTGCAGTGTCGCTTGTTCGCGTATTCTCTGATACAATATCCACATTTTTTACATTATTACTTTTACGAAAGTACAGAAAGCGTCATAGAAATGCTTTGGCAGAAGTCGATGTTAGGAAACTTTGAACAATACAAACTGCTTAAAGAGCCAAACATGGTGAAGCCTGACCCATGAAAACGAAACCAAAGTGAATCATTACCTATGAAATTAATTTGAAGGTGATGCTTTAGTTATTCCAGGCATGAGATTTTCCAGCTTTTTTATGTCAAAATTTCCGCAATTTTATTTGTTTTCAGCCCGTTTGAGACATTTTTTTACCAATTTTAGGTGCTTTTCCAGCAATTCCAGCTTTTTTCAGGAAGATGCAATCTCATGCCTGCTATTCACATTTGCCAATAGGGTGAAAGTGTGTCTATATTTTCTTGGAAGCACATAAAGTGGTAGTGAAATCCTGACCTGAGAATTAGTTAGCTCAGGTAAAGAAAGGCACAGTCTTGGAGGGTTAATCAAGTTTTAAACTTGACCCCTGCATAATTTCTATGTTAATGTGTTCTGATTTGAATTAAATTTGTTTACTGAAGTAGTTTTGAATAACTTGTGTTAATAGTGTAAAAATATAAATGACATGTGCTTGCTCTTTTTTGAAAGTTTATATTATTTATGTTTGTTTTTATTTGTTTGCATGTTTGTAGTTCTTTAGATTCTCCTGATATTGATCCTATGGTGCCTAGATCTGATAAGCGTCCTAATTTCCCTGTCTCTACCCTACTGTCATCGTCATCCCTACCATCAACCTCATCTCCAAAGCCAAAGTTGTCTCAAAGACCTAAAAGCTTGCCTGAGTCACAGTCTGAAAGCGCATTGGAAAACATGGTGCATGCAAATGCTCACTCACTGGAAGGGAGAGTAAGAAAAGGTTAGTTGTATCATACAAGAGTTATAAATTCAATAAGTACACTCCCGGTCAAAAGTGTTTGCGCACGAAACCTTTAACCAGCCATATCTTGAGAAGCGTTCATCATTTGCGTCATATTTTTTGGGATTTATATATACATTCACAGGTCTAAAGAACTCGGCAAGAATTTCATTTATCGCATTTGAAAATATGGCGTCCTAAACATATTGCATACTTTATTCTGCACATATTAAACGGAGTTAAAATACATAACTGCACATTTGTTGAAAAACTTATAACCTGAAAATGTTTTTTTACAGTTACACATCAGTGATAACAATCATGGAATAATAAACTACATAGGTACATATCAACAAGTGTGTGTGGTGTATTTGTATATGGTCCAGGAAATCAGCCATTTTTATGGTCATGGAAGATTGAATATCAGAGGAAACATACATTATTTATATTGGATACATTAGGCACCTATAAAAATAGTCTTGGTCGTTTGATATAATAATTACGTATTTGCCCGTATTTAAGCATGCGCAAACACTTTTGACCGGGAGTGTAGGTTTTAAAGTCGCCATGCAGTTTCATACAGTTGCCTGGAGTGATAGTTTGATGAAGAGGTTACTGTGGATTGCATCCTCATATTTCACTGTTGAATTGCTGTTCTGTTTTACTTGGTATATTGTCGTTCTAATTGAGCGTGATAATTATGTGGGTTTTGTTAAGCTCTGTGTGTGCTTAAAATAACACTGAAAAGCTGGAAAAAGGTTTTGTTTTTAGATGCATGGTAGATTTTCTTCCATTTTACAATTTATCTTATACTTTAACAAAGAGGAATATACAAGGTTGCCACAGTGTGATATCAAACGTCTCAGACAAATAAATGTTTAAATTTATTGTAACTGTGACCACACACATGTGAAAAAAAGCAGGGGATGAGGTGTTTAGTGAACAATAAGTTTGTGGCCTGAGGTAGAAGGAGACATGGTGATTGATTGATGAATATTTGGAAAGTTTCAAGTTAATATCTTCTTTCATTTTTATCTTACAGAAACTTAAAACTTGCCAGTTAGAGGTTTCTGAGAGTTGATATTTTACCTTGAAAACTGCACTGATGAACATACAACAAAACTAAACTGATGTGCATTAACCTTAAAACCTCTCTCCAATGTGCTGCAAACAACTAATTCAACAAAGACAAAGGGATCAACCATAGATTAAAGAAAGTCCAGATAGGAAACTTGTCTATTTGCACCCTAAAAATCCGGCTAAGTTAGGGGATTGCGCCACGCGGGCGCCATGTCTGAACCGACGCTGCGCGAGTGCGTAGTAACCGACCTCTGCGTTCAGCCTCCTGCTTCTATTACTTGACTACAGCGCAATACGCATCTTACATTTTGCCGCCAAATTGGGCGTAAGCAAGGAACAGCGCTTGACTGGCTCGATAGCCGCATTCTCAGTCAAATTACCATTTAGTTGCCAGAGTACGGGGTCAACATTTGAGAAAGATTACTCCTTCAAATAGTATAAAAAGAATCTGACTGCAGACTTCCAAAATGTCAAGGATGAGATGGATGTGGAAATTCTAGGTATCATAATGGCTGATACTTAATGATTTAAATGCTTAATTCTAAATTTTAGAAACCTCTAACAGGACAATTTTTTTTTTAATTTCTGTAAAATACAAACACAACCAGATATTTACTTGAAACTTTCCATGTATTCATCAATTAAGGTGAACTGCACAACATATAAATTTAAATGACATAGCGTGTAAGATGGTTACACTTCTTCTGTTTGATATAGATGGGAAAGAGAAAACTCCTCGCTTGAAATAATAGATAAGACTTCTACATCAGGCCTCAAACTTATTGAACACCCTTCGCACTAAGTAAAACCACTTTATATATTACCCGAAGATAATGCCAGAAATATGGAGGAAAAATCAGGGGTCGTTAAGAGTGACAGGTCTGTGGTTGATCAGCTCCTTTATTAGTCAAATAACATCTTTTCAACAATTTGACACACATATCTCATGGTTCCTCAAACTGTCTATCTGCTTATTCAATCAGCTGAAGTTTGTGTCAGATTTTAACTTGTGAAAAATGTAAACAACAAACTCTACCACAAGCCTCCAGCAAAACTGTTGCTTGAATAACATTGCTTGTTGAATAACATGACTTTAGTGCAAGGACTGATGGGTAAAAGCAGATAACAAACGTGTGTGTTACACATTTTGGTGTTATGTCCCATTGGGCGCGTGTGCCCTAGCGGAACAGCGCAGGACTCATGATCAGAAGGTTGTGAGTTCGAGCCCCGTTAGCGTTGACGTGTTGTGAATCTGGGCAAATCACTTTATCACACTTGCCTCGTCGACCCAAGCGTATTGGGAGCTGTTTAGGGGGGAATATTATAACCTAAGTGCTGATAGGTCTGCGCCAATGGCCATGGCTGCAAATGGCCTAGTTTAAGGCGAAATGGTTCTGATGATTCCCTTGTACGGCGGTAATAATAATGGCCAGCACTATGGTACTACAGTGAATAGCGTATTTAAATGCTGTGTATTATTATTATTATTGTTAAAAGTGAAATGATATGAAACAGAAAAATCTTTATTTTTTTTCACACAGAATTGTGGAGGAAAAATCAGGGGTTAACCTTGGACGAAGAAGAAGTCAGCCTCTCTAGTGATGGCGCGGAGACGTCAGACGATAATCAATCTGGAACCGTCAAGAAGAGACATAAGTTACATGTGCGCATACCAAAGTTTTCACATAAAAACAACCAGAGTGTCAAAACATGTTAACCTCTGAAAAAGACTTATTGTACTTATCAACCTTGACTGTTTATCAGAAATTACAACAGAGATTAAAACCAGACTGTGACAAAGGCTACTTGTGTTCCTAGATGACTTTGTTGTTTTGTTAATGCTACTTAATGTTGACATTATGTAGTCCAGACTGCAAAAGAGACTGCTCACAAATTTTGCATTCCACAGAACTGTGTGTAATGATTGACAATGAGAATTATAGGCCACTATTTTATGGTTAACGCATGGCTGCTATGTGCAGACTTGATATTTTCCGCCGACTGTAACACTTGCACTTACTTCAAACTTACACTTAAACTTGACTCACTAGGAGTCTACGGAGATAGCAGCCATTTCACCAAATGAAGCCATGTCCTACGATGTTCTGTGATCCTTTTTGCCTCACAGACAGATTCCAATCCAAGCTCTTGGCAGCTGTCTCTGATGTTGTCAACCCATCTCTTGGGTGGTCGCCTGTTGGTCTAAAACCATACGTATTACAGTGGAACCTCGTTAACACAAAAACCCTGATAACACTAAATGGTTGGTTGGTGAATTTTCTTTAAGAATTCAGTTGGATAACATAAAATCCTGATAACACAAACTGAAATCATTGTCCCCAGTGATTTTGTGTTTTTTGAGCCAGTTACCATGGTTACTGACAGTTGCAAACGGACACTACAGCAGTGAATAGCCAAGATATTCATTTTTAACACAGAGTGATATTTAATTATATAACACAAGCTATACTGGGAAATATCTCAGGAAAGTTAAATGTAAGGAAATTGTACCTGTCGTGTGTCCATGTTGTAGTATACAGACACAACATGGTATAGAAGGAAGTAGTGAAAATTACTGATCCCGAAGCGTTTGATGTGTGTTACTTCGCGTAGGGAAGTATAGTCACACGCATCCAACATCAGGGGATTGGGAATTTTCAATACTTCTCAAACTAAACCATGTTGTATTTGTTTTACTATACCTCATAAATATTTCACTGAATGTGGTGTTAATGCATCAAAAAATCAACCAAAAATATCCATTCTTCTCGGTCACCATATGAATTTCGAACTGATAAGTGATATGATTACAGGATTGCGATAACCCATGCGATAGTAGGGGTGCGATAGATTTTCAATTTTTTCCCTGTGTGGGCGTTACGCGCACTTGGGTAAGTAGGCAAAATATTGTCATGTGCATCAGGTTTAACTGACCCAATTGTATTTCGTGGTTTCCTAATAAATATTTATGAGGTATAGTAATTGGAGCTTCACCAGGAATTACACGAATACTTGTACAGTAATGGAGGACGTTGATGAGGAAGATTTGTTATGGAATTGATCCACAGATTGGTTATTTAGACCTGTTTTGGTTTCAGTTTCATTCATTTCTATGAAGTGATCCACCTTTTGTCTCATGCAGTATGAAAAATATTAACTCTTTCACTCCGGCAAGCCGCTCACAGCGGCTCGCAAAAGCGTGCACGATTTGCCGGAATTTCTACTCTGACATATTTTTTCAAATAGCTCTAAAACAAAAACTACAACCCCAAATTGGATGAAACTTCGCTAGCAAGCAGTTGAAACAAAGAACTATCTAGCGCTATCATTTCTATTAGCAAAGAGAACAACCCGGGTGCACTACAATTATCGTACGCTATCATAAAACTAGGTCTCTGTGAGCCGCTCAGAGCTGCATTCCGGCGAAATAGGACAGATGGTGAAAATTTTATTGTGGAGTGAAAGAGTTAATAACATGAGTTTGCATCATATTAGCTGCAAACCAATTTCTCGTAGTGCATGAACAATCAGGGGATAACTAGTATTATTTGTCAGGCACTTGAAAATTACCTATATCTATGATATGTTGTAAAATTTGTAGGAGCGAGCAACCACTGTCAGTGCACAATATTGAAAAATGTGAGAATCTGATACTTATAATTGTTGCATTCCTAACATGTATTATTTAATAGATTTCACTATTTTGTTTACTACTTATTTTGAATGCTGGCATTCAAATATATAGATGGTATAATAATTGAATGATGCACTTTTATGACACAAGTTATACTAGAAGAGTTTTGATACTAAATGATATAAATATAATTAAACTGTTGGTAACAGTGATTCTTTTCTTTGCAAGTTGATTATTGTCTTTTTACTTACTAATTGATAGGTTAAATAACATCTTCCCATTTGGTGTCAAAACTCTTCTGGACTAGCTTATGATATGCTATATATAACATGGACTGTTATATTTGATTATTTTGCAGGAGTGCAGATCTTGATAAGAAAGTTGAATTGATTTTTGAGTTTCATTATATAGATGAGTAGTCATTAGACAACATGGGTCATGTATGATTGTACCAGTGTATATGTACTATTAAACAAATTTAATTGGAATGAGATATGTTGTACAACTAAGTCGACTTTATTGGCCCATTTTTCCTCGATACGGTCTTCTTGAAAATAACAAGAATAATTTGTTTGAAGTTGTGAAAGACAATTGTGGAAAAAACAACGATAATTGAATCTACTTCCATTGTAAGCTCTACGATGTAGAGTGACAAATGTTTCTAACTATAACTGGTTACTTGGAGTTAAACTTGTTGTTAATAGTTTTTTTTTGATATGCATGATTATTATGGCTTTGAAAGCTTTTTTGTCTTTGTGAATGTGATGAATGGAATTCAGCCTGTTATCAGTTTATACTTTGTGAATTTGAATATGTTTTACAACACTGAAATCAAATTATATTTGATTATATAAAAATGTTGATGTGAAAGAAGGCTGAAGTGTACCCGGTATTTGCCAAAGGAGATGTAAAAGTTGCATCAGAAAAACAAATGAGTTTGAATTCAAATTTCTTGTGCTGGTTTTATATTCTTGTTGGTTTACAGATTTTGTCTCTTTGTCATGTGAATTGAGGAAAGTTTTATCTGAAATGGCTGCCATATGTTATTTTCAATAAATCAACACTTTCTCAAACAGATCCAATAATTTTAATGATACTTGCACAGAAATATTTCAATTTCTTTCAGGAACCTTATTCACTCTGTTCTGCACTTTCTTCTGGCAATACTTCTGTTTTGATGAAGATGTGATGTCATCATGTGGTTGCCGTTTCAGAATCTGTTTGAAAGCACTGTTTGCGTTTATTTGGACTTTTAACGATCCTGATGAATCTATTCAGTGTGTATTTATTTAACACCATGTCACTAGAATGCAACGAAAACCTCAATATTTTTCTCCAATTTGTCAGTATCAGTAAAAATTGTTCTTTAGGTGACACTATCATGTGAAGAACCTTTTCAAGAGCCACTGACCCAAGACTGGTGCCTAGGCTTGTTCAAATCCTTGTTAAGAATTGTTAACAAATTATTTTCTCAGCTTCTGTAAAATTAGCATATGTTTAAATTGTAATTCATTTTCAATGTGTTCACCAGTTCATGTAAGCCTATTGTGAGGTCTGTTCACATTTACAATACGATTTAGTAAACCAATTGGTTAACTATGTATTTGAACAAGCCTACTGTATAACTGGGTAATGCTAATTTGTGACGCGATCAGTGGGAATGAGTCACTTGTCAGCAACCACATGTTACTGGTTTTATACAATTTTGTTCTGGTGAGCCTAATGGGCTAGTATTAATTTATTCAATGGGTTTAACACTCAATGACATGAGCACAATGAAGAATGTTCATCTTGAGGTCTGATTTCTGTTTAATAGATTGTTATTGATTTATTCAGTGGACTTTTACTCAAGGACATGTGCACAATGGACAATTGATCAGCCATGATCAGAGGCTGGTAATGACTGTGTGACTAACATTATAAAACCAGAAACATGTGGTTGCAGAATACACCGCCCTGGAAGCTTCTCTCGGTATTTCTCTAGACCTGCTAATTGGTCCAATATTCTTCAGCTTTCTTCTATCGATTCATGACCCTTGCCCT
>JXSR01S012919.1:28220-38330 GCA_000969725.1 Ophiothrix spiculata
AAAAGGATGCAGTTTTCGTCTCCTACATGTAGCTCATTGTAGCATATCATATGTATACTAGTTGTATACATCAGATATGCTACAATAAGCAACATGTACGAGCCGACAACTGCATCCTTTTGCCGCGGCGGGACACATATGATCATGATGATATAACAAACCATTATGTCTAGACTATTATATGTAAGGCATCAAAAGGCATTGTCTTAGTTTGCTTTGCTAGCTGAATTCATCTATAATTAAAAAAAAACACATTTATTTACAAAAAATACAAAATCAAATCAAATCAAATTAATTTTATTCACAATATCATGCATAAAAATATCATAAAAACAATAAAAACACATAAATATCATTACTAGAATACATTAACACCGATAATCCTCACAATGTTATGTTCAATTTTAAAATACACCGATCATCATGAAACGTTTTCAATCAAAGCATTAGTTGCAGCTTAAATGTCTATGTAGCTTGCATGTCTAATGGAGCAAGTAACGTCGTGGCTTTCCAGTGGATCATCTTGAACACACAGTTCTACAAAATAAATCTCCTGCTTACTAAAATCGACATAAGATACTTTATTCGCTTTAATCAATTTGATACTGTTATCGTACAAACATCTCACGAATCAAAGACCTTTCGTACGGAGACATGCGAGTTTAATTTCTATTTTTAAGCATTTGATCATTTAGTGATCTATTTTTAAAAGTAATTTCAAAATGCTGTCTGCAACATTTTCTTTGGGAAGCTTTAACATTAGAAAAGACCATATGGCGGCCCGCATTTATTATTGAACATTATTAAACATATATACAATGAAGTGCGATACTTTACTGTCTAATCCCTATAAGTGTAATGTCATGTGTTAAAAAATGTTTGGCAAAAAATAAAAGCTAGATCAAAATCTTGATTGATATAATGAGACACAAACTCTCAATCCTTACATAAATGTTATCAATTGCAAGCACAGTTATGCAAAGATTTGTTAGTCTTAATGTTTTGATCCAATAAAAAAGATAATAATAATTTTAAAAAAGAAAGGTGGCGTTGTGTTATGAGGTGGGACGAATCTGCGTTACACACTGAATTAGAGTGGAATTTGCATGTCCTTTAACGCATAGCATTCCTTTCCCTGTGTCAAAGTCTCAGTAAATTAAATATCATTGTAAAGCAATGATTATAAGGATCGTCGACAAACCACAAAAAGTGGATAAACAGGGTGGAACAAATGTCATATGGGGTGTAAATATATAATTTCGTGCAAAAATAGTACCATAGTTGATTTCATGATATCTTTATAACTGTGTGTAATTCAATAATTTGACCCTTTGATATATCAAGGGGGTGCTATATACTTTTAAATAAACAAAACTTATAATGAAGGAATTTGCTTCTCTACTGAGTTACAGTGTGTTCAAATATTTCTTAAAAGCCAATTGGAATCCATTCTACAGATACCAATTTATACGATTTCATCCACAATTTCGTTTCATAATCATCCACAATTTCTTTTTATGTTCACTGATTTTTTGTGTGTTCATAAATAATAACACTTCAGTTGGTACAACGACAGGTAATAACCAAATCTTATAATGCACTGTATGGTCAATTCAATGAGCTTCAATGCATTGTATTAGTAAAGAATAACTGAAGATGAAACAATGGTGACTTATAGCCTGATAAATTGTCAAGGTTATGGTCTATAAACCAAATTAATTGACCACATCTTTCTGAAAATATAATAAAAATGCTCCTGATTTTTACCGAAAATTGTAACGCCTCCACCCATTCATAATACCTCAATTCGTAAGATAAAGCCAGGTACATGTAGGCCTATATCTTCTTTGTCACATTGTATTACAAAATACAATACCGGCTTTCAGTTAACGAATAAATTAAAGCAAGCACCCATACTGCCATGACAACTAAATTTGATTAAATTATAATGACAAGAAGTATGTTACAGAACAGGTTACAGAAATTCATAAGAAATTCATCACATATAGCAGTGATGGATGATGGCATAGATATGTTTTATATTAATAACGCAAGTGTTGGGCAATTTCAACAGCTGTTCAGCTTAAAAACATTGCACGTGTCACGTATGTACGCTTATTCTTCAGAAGGAGAACAAAACAATCTTATATTGTAAATGTCAAGTACAGCTTGAAGATACTAGTTCTGTCCGAAATGTGTGTTAGTACATCACTTCAACCTAATATTTGTGACACTTTCATTAGACTATTCAAGCTTTTCAGCAGGTTATAAACTTCAAAGAATAGACCTCTGGAAAGGTAACCGTTAAAAATAGTTTCACGATTTACCCTCAATTACGATCATTGTGTAGAATCATCAACAGATAATTTGTCCAAAAGATATGTATATATTTTTATATATTTATTATGTGGTGCCAAAAATATACAAAATAGTTTGACATAATATAACAAGTGTTTTATTCACTGGTTCTAATGTATACTTCTGTAAATCATATATTTACAATATGAAGTCTCAAATGTCCTCAATATTGAACGTATTGAATAGTACGTACAAATATTTACGGCAACGAAATATATACATTTTAATGTACATGTATATACGGGGCTGTCAGCATGGCACATACTGAACAATTTCATACTGAAGGCAATGCAATTTATGTTTTATTTATGTTTCGCCCATCAGGTAGGGTAAAATAAAAGATTCCCGAAAAACTGAATAGGAATTTCAGTTTTACAACAGGTTTTTTTTTTTGTTACTTTTTTTCTATAATGACATTGACTGATTTATAAATCAAACACAATTCTCAAACCAAACGTGAACCAAATCTTCTTCACGTTGGCATTAAAAAGAGGCCAACATAACACATGGAGCTTTCATAATGTCACATGATCAGGATGTCCAGACTAAAAGGTATGGAACAACATGACTCCCATTTATACTGAATAAAATGTAATGAAAAATAATTCATACTTTTTAATAAATTTTATTAAATTGGTGAGTAGGGGAAAGAAATAACAACTCCAGGGCAATCTTATAAAGAAGTAATATGATTAGGCATTAAAGGATTTTTCAAAATTGAATTTTCAATGTTATATGAAGGATAACTACTTAAGAGGTCTAAATTTCAAGTTTCAGTTAAATCGGTCAAACCGCATTGATTGATTTTATGGACAATTTTGGTTTTTAGAGCCGCCAAATACGATACTGTGTAATATAAATTATGGTTAAAATAATTAGACATATTTTCAATAAAACCTTTTGCAATATATTTTGATATAGCTTTAGACATGATGAGACGATGTCATAATATTATGTATTTCCTTTCACTCAAGTTGTGATGATTTTTGTTTATTTACTTGTTGTTGTTTTTAATCCATCCGTGTAATAAATTGAAAAAAAAAATAAATAAATTGAAATTTATGAAGGTAAGCATCACTAATTATATACCGTATGCTTCGACGAAATGGTAAAAAGAAGAATAAATTTATTTTGCGATGAAAAAAAAATTACCAGACAAATAAAAAAGCAGTAGAAAAGATCACTGCAAAAATATCTATTACCGATAACACCAAATGATAATTCAAAAATTGTGCGGTTATCCCTGATTGAAACATCGAACTTGGGAAAAGAATTGCCAACAACGAAAAAGTACCTTTTCTTTTTTTAATATCTTCCAATAATTAAAATTAATACTTGACACTATTATAATTTGAATGAAAACTGCATTAATTGTTATCAAGCATCGTAATACTAGTTCATTTCAATCTGCATTCCAATAATTATATGCCCCAGTATGGAACATCGTGAGAGTATAGTATTGGAATTCTTAAGAGGCAATACATATAAATGAGTAAGACGTGCAATGGAATAATTCATCAACAATTATACCATGTGTTAGTAATTCACTACCGGTATTGAATTTTGTCTTCCTTTTTGTAGTATATGCCTTTAGATATATAATTCTGGTCCAAATGGGCAATGTTACCTTAGTTTCAAAAAATTGTGCAATATGTACGTATTATATATTGCGTTTTTCAAATGTCGTATAGATATATGTAACATCATCTTAAAAGAAAAACTGTGCAGAGTGAAATAAATTACGTCATTTTCACCTTCACCCAACTATTTTGGTGATCTCAAAGAAGTTGTTTGCCTTTTTTTTACCTTTTTTCAAAAATTATGCCCATTTATACGTTCATATGTAGTAAAAATATACTTTAACCATAAATGGTTATCAAATAATCAACATTATCAGAGATAAGTGATGCAAATTAATTCTAAATTCGTAATAAAGAATATATCCCAATTATATGTTGATAAGTTAAATCACAAACTACGTATACTTTTTAAGATAAACTTTCAATATTCTAATAAAGTCACAACATGGCTTCACTAAAACGTTAGGAGGTGGGTATGGGTCTTACAATCTTTGAATATTATATCAAGGTATTTGGAAAGAAATTTTACAAAAAACCATTTTATTCACTTACAAAATTAAAGGACTTTCAAGGACTTCTCCAAAAAGAATTCAAGGACTCTTCCCCTTATCAGCGGCGGCCGGCGGAATATGTGTCAGCAAATAAAATAAATTTGTTTTTGCTCATTTTTGGATAAAAATAATTGCATGATAAATTTTTTCGACATATTAATTTTTAACATTTCTGACATTCAAGGACTTTTTTGATAAAGTCAGTTTTTCAAGGACTTTCAAGGCCTGGAAATTGCAAAATAAAATTCAAGGACTTTCAAGGACCCGTACTAACCCTGTTCTTTGACGTGAATAAAAGAAACCCTTAAACAAAAGTTCTTGACTGTTTCCTCATTTTTGCTAATTAATTTGTTAGTTTTAAAGCTTAAAAAAAATTAAAAATGAATGAAAACACACTATTCAACATAAATTAACTGAGCAATTATGGAAAATCTCATGGAAATGGAAGATTTTATGTTAAAAGTCTTGCATGTATTTGGACATTCAACGTGCCCGGGCTTTAAAATGCTTTAGACATACATTTTAAGAGTACTTGACGGACATAGTAAAACAGTTCCTGTTTTTAAAACATTCTTGTTAAAACATAATACCATTGAATATCTATATATGTGACCCATCATATCGAAAGGTACCTTAAGGGTCCCAAAATGAAAACTGATTGTTTGGTCTCATCTGAAAGAATATATGTTAAGCTTTAAAATGACACCTTGCTTTTGGTTATTGGATGTTCGATTGCAAAGTTACATCCAAATTCGTTAAAAGGCATCCGGCTGATTCAGAAAAATATAGTTCTGAGAAAATCAAGTTTAAAGTTTTTGTACTGGTAAAACTTGAATGGAGAATGGATTTTTATCTCGGTTTTTAAAACATTTGTCTTATGTTTCGGATGTTGGAACCTGATTAATATGATGGTATACACTTCAATAGTAACGTTTTTGATGAAATTAGAAATTTGACCTTGGACGTGATTTTTGACTATGCTCAGTTTCAATGGCCTGTATCTCGTAATTTACTATGCCGACCTTAAGGTACCGTACTTTCAATATGACGGGTCACATATAGAAAACTTAACTATATTTGCATAATTATATCTGGGCCAAAATACGCTATTGATTGGAAATCCTTATTGATGAAAATATGGAAAACATGCGTCCTTCGAAATAATGCTAACATAAATGCCATTAACACGGTTTTATAATAATTTGGTTGAGCATTCGTTCAATTTGTAAACGTGATTTTGTTTAAAACTTATGTTTTTTCTAAATATAAACCAACCACCTGCTAGAGTAGCATAAAAGATAAATGATATGAGTCACTGGTACCTTTATAATAATTAAAAAGACAAATAATGATATTTTGATAATACAAGAGATAGATATATGCGTATAATCTTTGAACCATTCTTATTGCTTAAAGTAATGCCCGCGTTCAGATTCAGTTAATGCAACTAGAACATCAATACTGCAACCCACTTTGAAAAAGAACAACTGCACACTGGCAACTTAATTTAATTAAATCACAAAAATCATATATGCAATGAAAATAATGCTATAGAAATTCATTTAAAAATTCATTACTCGTAGCAGTCAGTCCTGGTATCAGTGATGAATGATGGTATAGTACTATGTTGTATAATGAACACAAGTCCTGGTTAATTTCCAAAGCTAGTTAGCTTGAGAACATCGTTTCATGAAAACATGTACAATTATTCAAAGCAAGAATGCTTTATCAATACAAAACAATCTTTCATTGGAAATGTCAAGTACTGCTTGAAGCTAGTGCCCGAGATCTGTGTTGGTATTTACTCTTTAGCCTAAAATCTGTCGCACTTTCTGCTAGTATGAGACTACGTATGTCTTTTTTTAGGTATCTCAAAAGCAGATGTTTAAAACTATCAATTTAAGCATACGTTTTCACATTTTGACCAAAATTAAATATCATTAGGTACCTAACGGTAGCAAAATTCATTATCTATAGGCAGAGATAAGCAAAATACAACATAGATCAAGATATCCACGAGGCAAATGCCAGAATGAATTGCTAACACATACTCTTAAGGCAGTTGATGAATCATATAGTTGTGCTCCACCGTAATGGAATAATTAAATCTCTAACAAAGCTTTTGCAACGTATGTAATCATTCAGTGACCTATTTATAATTGCAATCTTTCTTTCGCGAGCCTCCAAACACTTTACATGCTTTTGAAGTACATTTTACATATTATATGAATTCAATAGAATATTCTTTGGACATAAATATTATGCAAATTATCTTTACTGTAGAACCCTTGACATTGTTTTTGCTCCTTTGGTGATGTGGGAATTCCCACCAAAACCTGTAAGGGTAAAAGACATGCATTCCCATTTTCATTTAAAAACGTTCATTTCCTATGTGAGAATTCCCTGTTTAGTTACCAGACATGTGAATTTTCTTTCTTTTTTTACACATTTCCCATTTTTTCACATGAAATTTGAAGTCTATAGGAATTCCCAAATTTTGAAGCAAAAAGAAAAAAAAAGAGTTGTCTTCTTAATTGGGTTCCATTTATTTCTGGAATAGCCCATTATAGCCTTGATTCAAGGCTGACAGGTCTAGGGATGGTAAAAATATGGCCTTAAATTTTCTTTTGGTTTTGCTACTTTGTCTGGAGAAAGTACAATATGGCCGTTTTCTTTCTTTTTTTCCCATTTTTAAAACTACAAAAAAGAACTTTTGCAAGCAACACTTTAAAACACTGGGTACACTATATAGTCCAGTGAAATACAGCTAAATAAATCTCAAACAATCATGACCAAACACTTCTGGAAACATGACCAACCTCCCTTGCAAACTGTAATAGAACAACATTTAGGTTTAAAACCATGATAATTTATACTCTAAATTCTAATATTGAAATTCCTTGTTTATACTCCAATTCTTTCTTGCTACCCAGTTGCTTTATAGAAAGAATTATCAACATTCATAGGGAGGATAAGATAAAATTTAGAAGAGCCAGGGAGTAAGGGCAATTAAAACAGTTTTCCAACAGCTACGGACCAGAGATGTGGTATTTTATAACATTATGGCTTGCAAGATATTAATAGGCAGTGGCTTGTTGGTCATAATGGTTTGGTATATATTTTGTACAGCAAACAGGTAGATGAGCTGTCTTGGGGTTATTTCAAAATGTAGCTTGCAGGAGTTCTTTTTTAGATTAAGAAAGACAAAAAATGGGGCATATTGAAAATAAATAAATTCTTACAAGACAGGTGGGTCATGCTGATAACATAAGAAAAGAGAAAGAGAAAAAAAAACAAAAACAAACAAACAAACAAACAAATATTTTACCGTCTCCGGCCAAGTCAGCCTCGAATCGAGGCTAAGCCCATTAGACCAAAAACGCTACAAATGGTAAATCTTGACTGATACAAAATATGAGAAACAAGCTCACTCCTAACATAAATGCCATCAATACCATATTACCAAAACTAGGTTGAGAAGTCTTTCAATTTGTTGACTTAATTTTTTTATAACGTTAGTGTATATTTAGAAACATAAACAAAACACTTGCTTCACTTGCATAATATAATTTGTAAACCAATAATTTGAGTCACTGGTTTCTTTATGGTGATTAAAAAGATAGATAATAATATTCGTATAATACTAGAGATAGATGTATGCGTATTTTCTTTGTTACATTTTATCGTCTAAAGTAAAGCGAGCGTTCAAATTTCAACCTAAGCAAATACGGTACTGCATGACAACTTAATTTGATTTTATTACAAAGACAAGAAGCATCACTACAAAAAATAATAATTCATCACTCATAGCAGTGATGGTTGACGGCATCCTACTATGACGTTTATTTAACACAAGTTTGAGTAATTTCAACAAAGCTGTATCAATATAAAACAATCTTACATTGGAAATGTCTTGCATTGCTTGAAGCTAGCGTTCAAGAGTTTTGTTATGGCCGCATATTTAAAAAAAAATGTTTTTCGTCCCCTCCCTCCTCACTTTTTGGTGCCGCACCACTTTTTTTGTGTGTAGAAAAATGCTAATAAGATGTTGAAAATTGAGCCAAATTGTTCAAATATCAAAACCCCGCTTTCCTCTTTAAAGGATTCTTTTAATTTTTGAAATTTTTTTAACGTGGGAATTGTTGTCAAACCAACATTTATCAATATCACATCGAGTAAAAAGACAGCAGCTGAATGTGCAGTAAACATCTACCAAGGTTAAAATTGGATTGCTCAGGCTCTCCCCAACCTTTAAAAAAACCTTCCTCCCTCCTCACATTTTGAAAAACCTTCGGACGAGAAACAACTTATTTTTATGTGGCCTATAGTAGGTCTATTTTACTTTTTAACCTAAAATCTGTAACACTTTCTGCTAACATAAGACTACGCATGTCTCATTGAGATGATATGTCTCTAAAACAACAAGAATAAAATGTTTGGAACTATCAATAAAAGCATAAACATTTTGGCAAAATCAAATATCTAAAGGTTTCACGAGGAAGGCAAAATCAAATATCTAAAGGTATCACGAGGAAGGCATAATACTGTATAATTTGTAAGGGTGCATAGATAAAGGTACAATACAACATTATCGATATCCAGAAGAAGGAAAATACCCGAGTGCATTGCTAACACATGTCCTTTAGGCAATTGATGAATCATTCTACTAGTCCTGCTTGACCGTGTCGCATCTCAGAGACAATTGTCTGTTCTTGTCATTATTATGCATTGCTCTGAAAAACTCCATCTACTTAAGGAATTATGATCAGAATAAATTTACCTAATGATTAAAGATTTATTTATTCTAAAATCTTCTCCAAAAAATAACAGATCACATTCCTACCATGTACCAACTGCATTTAACATTATGATGTTATATTTACTATCATACATTTCCAATTCATATCAAATCTTTTCGTGTTGAAGTGTCAAATATCCTCGATATTAAACATAAAATTGTCATGGTAATTTTGGCATGTTCAGCAAAACATCAAAATATTCATGGCTTGTAGTAACAAATGAATTTAATTATTGGATATATTTTGAAACATGTCATATACTAAATGTATGCACATCAAAGTAATGAAATGAATAATGTCAGTATGCCATTATTATTCAGTACACTCATAATGAAGAAAATATGTCACCTATGTTTTATTTGGGCTACGCAAATTGAGGAGGTAAAATGAAAAAAATCCCAAGATATGTTGAAGATATAATGAATTTTGACTTGTTCAATTATGATGACAGGTGTTTTAATGTTTTGACTAAAAATCTGAATCAAACATCATTGTGAATCTAAGATGCCTCATTAGGGGCACACCATTAGATTTCCAGGGAGGGGGGGGGAGTAGGAAGTTTTTAGGAAAAAAATTCCCCCTCCATAGGCAGAATAACAAAAATTTCGCCCCTGAACATGGAATAGGGGAAAAAACAGTAATTTCCAAGAAAAAAAAAATCGCCCCCGAACGGGACGCGGAAAAAAAATTCCACCCCGAACCCAACTTCCTGCTCCCTCCCTGGAAATCTAATGATGCGCCCCTTAGGATGAAAGAGGCCAACATACTATAGAGCCTGTGGGATTACATATGATATAACAAACCATCATGTCTAGACTATTA
>JXSR01S012920.1:10981-21585 GCA_000969725.1 Ophiothrix spiculata
AGTTCTTTCCTCTGCAGGAGCTGATCCAAACATAACGTATCTCCCTTTTTGCATCCTTTTAGTTCTTGTGAATCTTCGAAAAACCAAATCAAAGATGACTGACTTTCACATGGGGCGTAGTTCCCGAACATTGGAGAAATAACTACCTTTTTGCAATGGCATCTTTCACTTGATGGCAGTGACCATTTTAAAATACCATTGCTGTCAAATCTCTGTCTTAAAATGCAAAGATGTCCCGTGATTGATATAAAGAAGGAAAACAAGAAATAACTTGAGATGATGCCAAGATGGCGCATCTTTTTATAAAATTATTAAACACTAAAACGGGTCAAAATAATTTTGCAGAATAATTTACACATGCGTTTGCTTCCGTCATGGCCAAAAGCCCCAGCACACGTACTAATGTCACTGAAGTTGAAGCCTTACTGTCGAAGTTCTGCTTAGATTCGTCTCAATCGTCCAAAACCCAAGAACCGAGAAGCCAAAATAATTCTTAACATCAACGTGACTTGGGCAATGTATACTAATCTATTAACTGAGATAGGGCTTTTGTAGAACACATATACGTCTATCTATTAAAATCCAAGATAATTTCCAGGGTAGGGATAAATATACAGGGTGTCCCAGAAAAAACCCTTTACAAACTTTGTGTGTAATTTTCTTGAGTTTAACGGATAGTCAGAAAGTATGTAAAGATTGCATTTTATAGCCAATGAATATAACTTTTAGATACCGTTTATTTCATTTCAATCAGTAGTGTACAGGCAAAACATCGCAGGTTTGTTAGAGGGGAGCGTGGCCAAGCTGTAAGAGCACGGGTCTCGTAATACAGAGGTTGTGGGTTCGGGTCCGGGCCGGGCGGTTTACGTCTCCTTGCTTCCCTGGGCAAGAAATTTCACTTTGCATTTGATTTCTCCTTGTTCAAATAATAAGGGTTCAAAGTCAGCTTTATTGGCAGGTCACGTTAATAAAAAAATATTGCAACCAAGATTTTGTAATATCGATTATGCATTAATAGGAGAGAAGAAGGCGAAATATTGTCACCTGCCGACAGACTGGTGACTTTTGATTTTTTGGGCTTGTTGGGATTGTTTTTGGTAGATATGAATACCCTCCAAACGATTTGGCTCAAAGATGTTTAATTTTTCTGTTATGGCCATTTGTTGAATTAAATTCGGGATCCCGAATTTAATTCCACGTGTATTAGTATAGAAAAGCACACATATGGTTTTATCCATTTGTTGGTGGCAAACAATTTTTTTTTCAGAAATACATTTTCAAAACGCTTTTAGATATTTACATTCCTCCATTGTATGTTGTTTTTGCTATAAACCATTTCAAAATCTTATAGTATTGTAGTATAGGGTTAGAACTGAAGGGCTATAGATATAAGATCGACCGTTCTTCCCCATCTGACTCATTAGCTCAGTTGGTAGAGCGTGGCGCTAGTAATGCCATGGTCCCAGGTTCGAATCCTGGATGGTCAGTGATTTTTTCGCTGATTGTCAAGTATGTTGTGTGGTTGCCCAGTTTAAAATTCGTGTCAATACTTATAGTATTGCTTTAAGGGAAAGGAAGGTCAAAATCCTAAAAGATATGAACAACTGATTGATTATAGGTAAGCTGATTAATCATGTTGAGCGTGAGAGAAAGTGCTGCTAAATGATCTTAAAAAGCCATTAAAGTGGCTAATTACACGATTGAAGTAATAAACCTACATGTTCTTAAGTGTCATCAAATGAGACTGCGTTTCAATAAATTCATGAAGTTTTTGTTCATCTGCATCATGTTCATGGATGGCAATGAAGCGTGCATACTTAATTAATGATGAGTTTTATTTTATAGGTTTTCCCGGTCTATTTCGCACATAATCATAGGTCATGAATTGGTCATGCATATATGGAGGAGATGTAACATAAAAACTCATTCTTTGTAGTTTAATGTAATTTTATTCAAAATTTTTAATACATACTGTAACAAATTTGGTATGGTTATCTGAACAATTTAATTGTCTTTCAAATGCAAAAATTTCCAAGACAATTGAAACAAATATTATGAGATTTATGACTCAAAATGTGAGTCAAGTCAACGGGGAGGCGTTGGAGGAAAAGTCGGTGGAGGAAAAGCCCATTGACTTGTACACAAAATTGTGAAAAATTACCAATCTTTCGAAAGTTGAAATCCTACAAGAGTTATTTATCACACATGGTTTAATGAAAGACAAATATACCTATCCATGCCCAAAAATTAATGGTAGGTGATGTATTAATTATAGTTTGGTGAGAATAAATGTTGTAATTTTCAGGGTATTTCCACTACTAGTTTCAATAATGTTCAAAGGTCAAAATTTTCATAACAAGTTTCGTACGTTGTGAAAACGTGGATAAATAACAGCTGACTTGTTGTAAAACCATAATACCGTAATTGCACGGATTAACAGTAACGGATCAGGTTGATTATTGAGATAATGCATGGTTGATCACCCTGTATACTAAAAATGCAGCAAAATGACCATAGTAAGGAGACATTTGAATATAACTTGTCTCAAGCATTGTCAACTATTGCTAAGACTTATAAAGATCTCACCAAATAGCCCATAGAGGCATACAATCCGTTTGAAATGTATATGATTTCAACCACCTTGTATATTTCACCGTATGGATATTAAGGGAAAAGTTCATTTTCTTATTGAGAGCCCTGTGTTTTATTTATATAAATCCATACCTGCAGCTGTTTTTTATGTTGATGGCTGTGCAGAATAAAAGAGGTATATGAATTGAGAGTAAAATTAACACATTGTTTTAGTTACACCCTGTATAATTGTCACACACCCTGTATAATGTCAGTATCATTGTATATTTGGTATCCTTGTATCCTTTTTTAAAAATGTATACTTTTATGGTAATAAAATGTCCATATCCTGTGTTGAGAAATAACAGATTGGTGATGTTTTTCTCATTTAGCGGTATGTTACACTTTTTCTGACCAATTCATGACTTATGATCTAAAGGACAATCAAATCCATTTGTTGATCGATTTTTCAAAAAAGATGGTAGATATTCAAAATTTCAGCACTTAATTTATAGAATAGCTCCCATTCAACAACACAAAACGCTCTAAAGTATTTTCCGATGTTCATAGATTGGTATAAACATTGATTAAAAGTTAAGAGTAAAATTGTATTAATTTACAGTACAGTATAAGAATGGTTTACGGTAAATTAATTCATTAACGTCAATGAATTTCGACCTTTCCTGAACTGATATCTTTACCAATTAATAAGCAAAACCCGGTCCGTATTCACAATAATTGTTCAATTAATTTATATTAACTGGATCCTATCTGTGCGGATTTGTCGGTCTTTAAAAAAGAAATATGTCTATGTTTTAGTCTTGCGCATGCTCTCTCCTCGTTAATTATACAGTTATATCGCAATCTTTACATGGTATATTATTAGCCTGGTCACATTTTCTTCCTAACTTCAAATTGAGATGGTTACATTGACAAACTTGCTTTAGGGGATATAAACACATGTCTTTTTAATTTTTGTGACTTGGGTTGGAAATAGCACAGAAATAGAGCATGATACATGATTTTTTTTCTCTAGGAACAATGACCATTCAATCTATGATTCAATGTTATCGCTGACACTGATATGATGCTAGATCTAGGCTGGAAAATCAGACACCTGTGATCGGACACACATTGGATGTGTACATTTCAACATTATTCATTCGAAAACTAAAGGGTAAATGCTAAAAGGAAAATAGATAGCTTTTGACAGTGTTTTACCAAACTTTTTAGACTATGATAATAAAAAAAGGACAACAGAAGTGAAAGTTGTTATTCAAAGGCTTGCAGCAAGTCTAGAGGCCGCCCAATGTATGGAATGGAGTGTCAAAGGTCTAGTTGTAACTTGAAAGGTTTTATCTCATTATCTTGGATCTTTAAAGTGTACATTTTAACCTTACAGATTTTGATTGGATTTGAAACATCCTGTTTTTTAATGTTATATCTCGTTTACACTTGAAAAATTTGCAATCGATTTGAGTCGGTACCGTATAAGTATGACAGGTAGTCACATAGACATAGACCCTTTTCAAGTTTGACGCAAGTTCTCATTAAACAGACAAAGGGTTTAGTTTACAAATAGTTTATAAATTGACAAACGAAGTATCGAAATTATCTTACCAAACAAATTAGGCCTGTCAATCAAAGCATGGGATATGCTACTGTCTTCGAAAAACGCACAAATGTTTGGCCGTTTTAGTTGTGCTTTACCTCGTGTTAACACAAAATGATATTTGATTCCAGTGAATAGAATAAGTATTGTATTTACAAAATATTTTAAAACATATTACAAAATGCACTGATACGCACGAACAGAACAAGCATATTGTGCTACACGAAAAATGTGCAAACAAAATCATATCGTCCATTGATTGTGAACCGCTCGAATGATTGTTACTCCAAATGATTCACTTATAGTCGCTTGAAAATACTCGAATCTAAACTTGTGTAAATGTTATCTTTGGCGGTAAACAAATGAGCATAATACCCTTGGGTCAGATGATATTGCTTACACACCTACATCACTTTCAATCAGACTAGAAGCAGAAACCTACATAACATGGGAAAACATCGCTGTCTGACTAGTGAACGCATTATATACAATCACTAGTTATGGCAAACAACTTACAACTTTCGATAGTGTGACACCAATACGGGTCTACAAAGAGAAGCTAAAAGATTACATATATATATTTATGTAAGTTTTTGATTGTTGACAACAAATTAGAATAAATTGAGACCTTCAACTATTAAATAGAAATTGAGTTATGTGTAAATGGAACGTAATGATTTTACAATTCACCAGACTGATTTTAAATGAACAGTGATCACTATAAAGATTAGTGTTCAATTGGATATTCTCCTCATCATCATTAATCATAAATTTGTACATTTTGGTAATTGTAAGCTACAGACAATTACTGCAAAATGAAAGATGTTTAACATGTTAAAGAGTAAGGCTAATCTAAAATATATGATATATAGTTAAAGTCATTCGGGTTTTAAGTTTGAAATGCTAGTACTCATATAGCACAAATTCAATTTTCACCTTTGGACAAAAGATGGCCTATCGATGGGATGGGGCGCGTCATATTTTCCGGCAAATGGGTTTTTTATTCAATCAAATTTACGATTGTATACATTTTATGAGTTAAATGTTGAACATAATTAGCAAATATATTATTTTATATTTGTGTTATAACTTAGATCTAGGAAAAGCTGAATTCAGAGAAGTAATTATAATTCTGATACAGGCCGGTGTTGCTTTGCAATGTGAACCGTTGCATTGTCATATTTTTGATAGATCTAAAGGGATTTTTGTATATCACCGAAAAAAACACATTTGTGTGTTAGAGTGCAATCATAGTTAATTAAATTAATACAAGTACTAGTAATAAGTAATTATATATCCTGGAAATAAGGTAATGTCAAAATGGCGTTATAAACCGTGATCAACCTAAAGGTGGCATTTTAGCATGTTTTTATGTAATGGATGAGAGGTTCCAAGAACTGATAGAACTGCAAATGTATAAACAAACAATTACTTAGATGCTCGGGTCATTTTTTTCAGTGTAATGATTCTGGACAAAACGAGGGAGTGGCACAAAGGCATGGTCACGGTAAGTTATATGCATATAATTTATTATCACATAAAATCATTTTGATTTTCAATTTTGTTTTTTTAATGGTCTTTTTTTCACCAAAATCGGAGCTTCGGTTCCAAAGTTATGGTATTTTTTATATTTAATTTAAATAATCTTTTATTGTTTTTCAGCCGGTGATATTTGTTATGTATTTAATTGTTTTTCACCCAGCGTTATCTAATAGTTTTGCTTCAAAAATTCATAATTTGAAAACGGAGTGACCTCTGATTGTAGTTTTTTCACCAAATGCTTTGATAATTCAAGTGGTTTCTTCTGTTCTATGTTAGAATAATTAAATGGCACCTAATTATATCAAAACATAGTTTCTAGACTTTATCGGTGTCTTTTCGACAAAATCCATTGATTTTATTTGAAAGAAACAAATCACAAAAAGGTAACATTTCACATTTTTAGCAGTTTTTTTCCCGGAACATGCCGAAAATTTCCGAAAAATAAAAATTTGAATATCTAACGAAATAAGACATGAATTTCAAATAAAAAAGCAAAATGTGTCTTTTTGAAATTTCTACCCATTTCTGCAAAAAAATTAATTTTGATAACAGAGCTCTTTATTTATGAGCTAAACACCTCAATTAAACCAGACATTTAGAACTTTTATAACTTTAAAATGTCTGACATTTTTGCTAAAATACTTTGTGTCGTCATAATTGCGTAACGCCCTGACTAATTTTCATGATCTAGGTCTCAATTGAAAGAGGAGATCATATCATTGGTTTATGAAACTATTTAAAAAAAAAAAAAACAAGTCTCTGTATTGACGGCTCGTTTGACATAAATGGTCACATAATACAAAACAACTAAACTTTTGGTGTGTTCATTTCAAAATCTAAGGGGCCCTTCCAATTAGGAAGTCATGTTTCAGAAAACGACTCAAGGAAGACGAATGTTGATGTTTAGTTTCCTTATTCATCAGATTTGTGATACAACTTTAGAGCTCATTATTGTAAAGTTATATTAACATCCCTATAACTGTGTTTTTTGCTTATTTGTTTGTTTAAAATCCACTATAACTGTGGGTGTATCAAATGTAGAGATCTATGCCTCAAAACAGTGCTTAATGCTTATTTTTAGCAAGGATCATGATGCATTATTGCTAATCATAGTTTAATGTTATCTATTAAATCTTACGTTAGGTCTTAAGTTAGCATTTATTGCACAGAAGCAAATTGCTTGCGGCGATGTTATAAACCTCTTTCAATTTGAGTGACTATTTAGGGTCAATAAACACAGGTAGCTACTTGAGTGTTTACAAGAAATTATAATCGTTTGTATTATGAGCAAAATCAAGAGCAATAAACTACTTTATTGTTTTGAACATAATATATATTTTTTTTCGCTAAAAAATCGCCCAAACTTGATATTTGTGGGACTTTTTTTCTGAATTAGTAAGGACATCTTAATTCTTAACTACGTCACAAGTTTGAAGCATACATACATATATTTTTTTTAATATTTAAGAAATGGTCAATTAAAGAATCATTGGACTTCACCAACCCCATCTCCCTCTACCATAATGTTTCAGTCGGGGCCACACGCTCGATTGAGCTACACCGCCCGATCGAGCAATCACGCTGCATGAAGCGTGAAATATCGCTGAATGAAGCGTGAATTGGAACTCGCCATGGTCCAGCTCATATCTCGAGACACTTCACTAATTCCAAAAATACTTCACTAATTTCTCACAGTTATTCGCAACTACTGACTAATTATCTAAAATTTGACCGACGCAAAAAAATATTCACCTACGCAATTTTAAGTTAAGGGTGTTTCTATTAAAAACAACTACAACTTTTACACAGCCGAGGATCATGCAGTTCAATCGAGCGTTCACGCCGGATGTAGCAGTATGAATAACGCTGAATTGAGCTGATTATGTTATGTACCTATGTTTATTTGTGCCGTGTCGCATGTACTTTTGCAGTTTGCTGTACCGGTGTAAAGCCCATGATATACTAGCAAAACGCAGCTAGCATGTAGTTAGATTTTAGACGCTTCGAAGACGCTAACCAGACGCCAGCTAGTTAAACTATTTTCAACTTTAGCGTCTAGCTAGACGCTAGCTGCGTCTTGCTAGTATATCATGGGCTTAAAAATAATCTAGATAGTTCGCCTGCATTCTAGGTCCGCTTTTCATATCGGAATAGGCCTAAAGCATGACATAAATGTTGCGTGAATAGATGTTAGCCCCTATATACTTCTTTGGACAATAAGAACGGGGACAAACTTTAAATTCGTACTACACTGCTACCATGTGTTTTCATGGTCAATCTTTTGCCTCCCCTATAAACTGAATTTAGCCAAAACGTGCCATATACTAGATGGTGTTGGGTCAAAATGACTAAGTATAATTCAAACAGCGGTGCGTAGCCTAATCATGAAGCTCTAATGTGAATATTGTCAGGAAATGTATTTATCGCCAGGATAAAGCTTAGTATCAACTTTTCGTACACATTTCAAGTTGTTACAAATATAAAGTGTTTAATACACAAGCGATTTTTTTAAGACAATTACATTTTTAAATAAAAAAAAATTGAGTCTTTAACATCGACTGAAAATACCTGTGTCCGCATATTCAGCAGTATCAAGTACTTCATACATATTTCTCGATTTTGTTTGCCATAAAATACCTCCCATGTACATTTCCAGTTCGAATTATTTTATCAGTTTTGTTGTGATTTCATCTGAATTTCATTTCATTTTCAATTTCGTATGTGTGCTCTCTCTTTGCCTTTGTAAAGTTATTATGGTTAGGTAATTCTTCATTAAATGCTTCATGCTAAATGCCTCTTGGTTTACTTTCTTCGAAGGGTCATAGTGTCCTCTCTTCTTAACACAATTGTTTCCTTATGATTGTGCTTTTAGAAGCGTTGTTCATCGACTGGTTACTGTTTTAACTCCAGGCAATACAATGCACCTAGCCTATATGTAATTTGTGTCAGAGGTCAGCTTTGCGACAAAACGTGCCCATTTTGCTGGTATTATTGCTTCTGTAGATTGAATATGCGATCACCATTATTACTTCGTAATGGAAAATCTTGCAACCTTCCACGAAGTAATGAACAGATCAGTAGCGATATCATGGTTGAAAATCAAGTAGGAACCTTTCAATTGACTGACATAAAGGAACGAAGACTGGCGACGGGTCAACTCCGTTATCTTCTGTCAAATATGTCGTCACAGTTGAATTCCACCTCAAGTAATATGTAACATACAAAAAATCACAAGGATGAAGTCTTATAATCATAATGATTGGCCAAATAAAATTGGTAATCGATCGACAAACCAGTGAAAATAATGAGGGAAATAGTATATTAGTAAAAACAAGGTAACGATAGTTAACGATAAAAGTAAAGATGGGGTAGGAGGCCAAAATATTTATATATATTTGTATATACACAGCTAGCAGTGGTTTAGAGTCAGAAATACTAAGTCCACCATGAATTTGAATTTGTCCTTAGCACGATCAAAATGATAGCAATAGGCCTATTATTGGTCTTTGATAGCCAACTCCATGTAAAAGCTGGTCTATGTATAAATATAATTAGACTTGTACAAATAGAGTTCTATGTCTTTCGGAATTAAAATCATAGGTTGGAACAATTTGGTTGGAATTAGAGTATTTGGAGGACCAGTGAATGTGGGCTGTTGTCACACTTTTCCACTACTATTCCCTGCTATTTTCAACCAGAGCAATAGTACCCGATATGTTTTATTTCAAAGAAATATAGTAAAATATCTTTTGAAACGGAAATGACATTCCTTCTGCCCTTTGACAATTTTTGTGTGAGCACTCGTAAAACTTCATAATTAAAAATGCAATGACGACAAGAAACATTAATAAAAATACCGCTAATTTAAGCAGTACACAATATCCAGCAATGTGCATGTTAATTTGATTATGCGTTAGCGCAGTATTGAGTAGGTCTTCAAGTATTGCGCACAGTACAGGCCCTATTTGGCTTGACCGCTCGATCCAGCGTGGAGGTATATGTAAGCTCTATCTATCGTGTTTCTTGATCGCCAGATAGAGCGCACTGCTCAATGCAGCAGTACGCTCGATCGAGCGTGTGGCCCCGACTGCTTTGGCAACATCCCATACAAGAGCGATACCCCTTGATTTCACCCACATACATCAAAACGTGCGTAAAGGATGTTAAAAAATTGCATTTAAGCATTTGGCGAAGTTTATTCCGCAACAGGCTGTTAAAAATCGATGGGAAGGGGGTGTTGCAACCCAACTCCCCACCCCCACCCCCACCCTTTCTGACGACGAATGTTAAAATGAATTGCTTTTATTTGTCTTTTTTATAACCATTATCTTAAAGGGGCATTGGAAAAGTTCAGCATTATCCCCAAAATTTTTCCTCAAGCAATATGAGATTTTCACATCATTCAAACCTTCAACATCTTGATCGTACAGCAGAAGGTTTCCTCAAGAAATGGCTTGGCATACCACAACGGGGTGCCAATACTGCACTTGTGCACATGACACAGGGTCTCAACATTCAGAGAGTATCAGATGTATACCGTCAATCCCATTGTCTTTCATATAGCAGGTCTAGATATAAAGCAGATTCTGTCACAAATCTTGCGCTTGATATGAAACTTCAGCGTGAATCTGCCTGGGCTCGCAAGATTTCCATTACTAAATACTGTGAAAATACCCACACTTTGGCCGTCACAGGATCTGATAATTTACCCTGGTGTCGAATCAAACCTACTATTAACAAAATTTTGCAGGACGACACCAATATGTTCTGGAAAACGGTAGTTGAACCTCTTTTAAATCAAGGAGAGTTTCCCAGAGTTCTTTTTATGTCTAATACTGATATAACCTGGAAGTCCATCATGTACTCGCTTCCCAAAGGT
>JXSR01S012920.1:22315-45564 GCA_000969725.1 Ophiothrix spiculata
GTCTGTATGTTTCCTTCTTTTGTTATGAAATAAAGATGATTGAATAAATATTAGCGGTAATAATGATAACATGCAAAGTTTCATTGTCAAATTTAAACCCTATATCAAAATATTTAGATATTCTTTTGTTTTTAATTATCTTTGTCGACAACGATAAATACTGCCCTCTATAGTTGAATGTTTAAAATTGGTCTTTTCAGGAGATCTAATACAAACTCCAAATTTCTTTTGATTAATTTCTGCAATCTATGATGTGAAAGAAGCGTTGTACAAACAAATCTTTAACTCTTTCCTGATGTAAAGCATCAATAACTACGTTTAGAGAAAAGCCTCATACCCAAGAACAACAAACAAAGCAAAATTCAAATTTTAGACTTTTCTGAAGGTTTTGATTACAATTTTCCCGATATCTGGTAATTGACCGTTATTTTCTAACATAAATACAATTTCAAAGTTTTGTCCAACTTAAAGCCATGTTACATTTTTAATTCTCCTGTGTGGATTATGTTTATTCTTACTCATCACGCATGATGCATTTTATGCCCAACTATTTGAAGTCCATGCACTGGCAATCTCGATTGGACTTGATATAGAATTATTCTGTTGCAAAAAATACCACCATTATGATCTTCAGTTCTGTTCAGCCAGGTCAGTGCTGCTGTCAAAACAGAAATGAGTGTATCCATGAGTGTCTTGACACATAGTGCTGCTGTTATAATCATGGTATTGATGGAATAACATTTTCGATTTCCAGACTTTATTAAAAACCAAGATATCCAACAGGTGCGAGATAGAATGCAATATATTTTATGACCACATATTGACGTGTTGGTTCTCCGAACATCTTCTTTTACAGGACAAAGTGATATTGTCGATAGCGGGATATGTTCATACGTAAAAGAAAGAAAAGTCGATGGATTACATAAATGAATCACACGTTACTTGATGTTTTACTTTATTTCAAGGCAAAGTAAAAAGATGAATGGATATTTCTCTTAATTTTCATTTTAGTGTTTAATATATTTTTGTAATCTATCATTATTATTCCCCTTTATATTTGGTACTTTGATGACATAAAGTGTTTATTATAACAATTATAAAACAATTACAATTTTTTGCCCAAAATCGAAATTTTCATCGGTCCGGATATTTCTTTTTGACGTCATAATTACGTAACGCCTCAACCGAATTTTAGTGGTTCACATGATCTTGGTATGATGGAAAGAGGAGACCCTACCCTATATTATATTACCACACAATATAACTTTAATATAACTTTGGGCGTGTAAATTTCAAAATCAGGAAGATGTATTACAAAAAAGGTTCAGGAAGACGAGGGTTAAGTTTTGTTTACATAATATGGAATAAAACCACGCAGTATGTCACACAAATTACATTTAATCATTATGTGTGACTTCATCTTGTCTTACTGAACTGAAACATCCATAAAATATCAGGTATTTGTTAAGTGAAGCGTTCGCTAAATACAGCATCTCAGCATTGTGGCGGCAACAAGATTCAATTGTGATGATGCTATCAGGTAAATGGATCATTAGCCAGAAAATCATAACTCGAATATCCCGACTGACCTACTTTTGACTACCGTCTGTTTTTATAGGTGCCGGTAGAATTAATCAATAATGGTTTACAACTAAGCAATAACGCTTGCTTTAATACTGAAAATTTCTTTAGTTTACTGTTCTCTTCAGGCAACATCAAGGATTGAACCGGAGACGCCTTATAACACCCTAGCTACGCCCTTGTCCATCATCAGTATCGTCAGTAATGTACTGTGTGAGGAAAAAAAAATTCTCACCAAAGTCAAAATAAAAATGTACAATTAAGTTGATTAGCCAACTCGACTTTAGAATTTAGTTCAATGGGCGGATAATTTTATTCGAAATCAATTCCGTCCCCCCTGGAAATCGTCATATTATAGTATGTCATCAACGACAAGATTCAGAGGAGAATCGGTTTGAACTCAGAAGTAGACCGCTGAGGATGGGGATAAAATATTTGGAAGATTAAATCAGTTTTACTGCTCAGTTTTTAAAAACTATTAACAACTGACTTACATGTTGATGAAGCATGCCCTTATTGCGGATTTTGTACGTTTTTCTTTTAATAATAACAAGACAATACTACTAATAACTTTCATTTTTAACACATAGGAAAATACCATGTGTTAAGGACCAAAACGACACATTATTAACATTTCCAAATTTTTCAACACCCACATGTTGATTTGCTATCCTCCTAAGCCCGTCGATGTGCAGAACATCCTTACAGAATGATTTACGTGTCCAGTAGTTATTCTTCAAGTGAATACTTGTTTGATTTAATTTACGTGCAAGATAAATCGCTAAAGTAAGAGCATTATCTTTGTACATTTTTGTCGAACTACAATTAACAATTTGGAGGCGATAAAGATTGACATTATTAAAACTGAATCGGTAGTACATGTCGATCTGTGTACTGGACAGGAGTTAATTTGCTTTTAGCATCCATTATTTCTCATGTTAAATTACCTGCAAGTCTTTCTGACAATTCGACGTAGTGTTTGTACAAAGTTCAATAACATGTATTGTTTATTCGATCAATGTCCCATCATGCACTTTAATTACTGATGTGATTATCTCAAGCATGTTGATTGTTTTTTATATGAAATTTCCTTGAGAAGGACGAATATAAAGAATCACCTGTTTTAACTTAGTACAGTTATGTTGTGCTAAGGCAGAATTACAGCTTTACATATATTTAATCCAAAACCATTCCTTCGATGAGTTTTTTGTATCATAATGCACGGTTCTTGAAAATTGTACAATGCAAAGGCCCTCTTTTTATCCAACAAGATGCCCACATTGTGACCCATGCCATTTTAGCTTCTTATATTGACTCAGAAAATTACCATCTCCTTTAGCGATTCTACAAAGGTCTAGACATTTTTATCATTGAGAAAGATACTCTACCCTGAAAAAATACTTGCTATCTACATGTCTAACAGTAGAGTCGGTATTAATAGAAGTATCACGAAAATATCCAAAATTATTCGATAGCAACATATGACAGTCATATACATTACCGCTAGAAATCAGGGCCCATATTCATAAAACACCGCTAACTCTAGTTGACTACTAACTCTTTGTCTACCTGTCAAGTTATGACAGGTAGACAATTATAGGCTAGCAGCCAACTCAAATTAGCGGTGTTACATTAATATGGGCCCTGCAAACTATTATTTATCAGAATACAATATGTTGGACACCTGTCTAAAAATAAGTTTTCCAACCCGGCCTGATTAACTTTAAGTTAGTAAACTCTTATGTACTATTAAGTGAAATTTGGCTTAACTATGGTCATATCAGCCAAAAAAGCGGGATTAATTTGTCTGAGTAATTTAAATTTGATAAATGTAATCTTCTAAGACAAACAACAACAACAACAAAACAATACACGTCAGAAAGGAGCAGATAGAGATTGCCATAAGTAATCTTTGACGTACAACGAATAAACCAGGCGTAACTCACTTGTTTAAAATATACATTTTAGATGGCAACGATGACTGACACAATTAGCGTAAATGACATGCAGAAATGCAATATTTGATAGTTCGCTTCATGTTTAACGTTTGCTGAGCAAATTACATTCAGTTAGTTTGATTTTATCTTGTTCAAGATGTTCATATATTTTGTTTTCTGTATTTTTCCTGAGGATATCTTGGTGTTTTTTTGAGTTGGCTATAGGTTATTCCGGTTGAATCGTCCAAAACCCACATGAGTTTTCAAGCGACCCCTACTATTGAAAAATGTCATTTCCATCAGTTGCACATTATTTTATTTCGTTCAAGTATACACCTTATCAATAAAGGGTAGCTTGGAATGGAAATAATGTGCTGCTAGATACTTTAAAAGTATGTTAAACCTACCATCAATTTCCTTTTTAGGAATGTCTTATCACTCCATAATATAATCGGAATGAGTATTCATATAAGTTTACACTCACTCATTAGATACCGGTTCGATGGAGGCCCTAATGGAACCTAAATTGTTGGCACCTGCCATCGAAGGAAATATTTGAGATGACACAGACAATTCCCTCAAGCTATTATTGTCAATTAATAATTGATCATCAATCAAGAGAGGCGTTTTTAACCACCTGATAATGTGCCCAATTTACTATATAAACTTGAAGGAAATATATTGAAGGAGACCGCTGAAGCGAGTTCAGTAATGCAGTAATGCCCCTGGTTTGTTCCAATGAGTCGTGGGATCAAATCATCGTCTGTTGTCATACAAATATTTGCTGTCAGACCCAGCTTGGAAGAGACCATGGATCTAATGGCATGTGTCTGTCACAGAACAACCGAGATAAACAAACACACAAACAAATATTTGCTTTTGAATCAATCTAAAGAACATTTCCTTTTTAGTTGGTTATCCTTGGCATTATAGAAGCAATAATGTTACTTTTATAATAGATAAAAGTAGTCGTACTGGATGATACTAACAACAACAAAATAGGTACTAACGTCCGGAGATAATTTTTGGGTTGTAGCAGGAATCAATTGCTCCTAGAAAATCACGGTTTTAATTATTAACCATAAATCTTAATCACAAATTCTATCATTAAGATATCATTATCATTTGTTTTTTATCAAAATGAGCGCTTGTGGAATCTAAAGAAAAATGATTTTTTTTAATGCCACCGGTCCCTTATAATTAGAAACTAAAATTCCCAAAGAGCAATTGCTTTAAAATGGATTATGAAATAACGGTAATGAAACGTCTTCTTTTATATTCTAATTTCTGATTATTTATTCCACTTTGTTGTATTAATCTAACAAATAGTTTGAAAAAATAAAACGTTCTTTTTCGAAAGATCCAAACAAGGTGTCCGGAAAAGAAATGCCATATTTCTCTCTCCTTAATGTGAATCAAACGTATTCTGGAAGTTCGGTATGTTTGGCTTAACTAAATGTGGATCGTCATATCGAAAGGTACCTTAATACCGGCATAGTACATTACGAGATACGGGCCATTGAAGCTAAGCATAGTCAAAAATCACGTCCAAGGTCGAATTTCTAATTTCATCAGAAAGGTTATCATTGAAGTGTATTCTATCATATTAATCAGGTTCCAACATCCAAAACATAAGAAAATTGTATTAAAAACCAAGCTAAAAATCCTCTCTCCATTCAAGATTTACTAAGTACAAAAACTTTAAACTCGATTTTCTCAGAACTATAGTTTTCCGAATCATCTCGATGCCTTTTACCAATTTGATGTAACTTCGCAACCGAACATCCAATAACCAAAATCAAGGTGTCATTTTAAAGCTTGAAATCTCAGCTTTTAGATAAGACCAAAAAATCAATTTTGATTTTGCCGATCTTAAGGTACCTTTCGATATGACGGGTCACAAATGTTTATTCAGAATCTCTCAATATGCATCGCATTCGCAACACGTGTTATTTCTTATGGAAATGGCGTTTAAAGACTGCGCGTCGGAACAAAACACACAGAATACTGATTTTTTAACCTCTTGTTTTGGTTTTGAATTATGCCACAAAATAGCCTTTTTGACCTCAACCTGATTACCACGGCAACAGTTCAAACATCTTGAGGCAATTTTATGTAGGGCAGGCAAAGGAACTCTTGACTCTGATATTTCTATATATTTGGTCCACGCTTTAGTCAATTGATGTCCCGTTTACGATAAGGGTTTGAACACACTAATAAGATGACACCTGACAAGTGTTAAATCTATCAATTTATTATTTAGTAACATCAGTTGTAGATCCACCTGTGCCCAGGTATCATCCTGTAGCTCAAATAATCCTTCAGCACTTAATATCGTTTCATAGTTTTAATACATTTAGACACAACACAAAAGGTAAATCTTGAAATAACAACCCACGATCGGTCATTTTGTAATTTGGCTATAGTGCACTGGCATTTCAACTAAAATATGCAAGTAAGTCATGTATGTCCTAAAATATACATGATTACAGTTATAAGCATTTTATCAATCAAAAGGTCATTTTTCATTTCTTATTTGAGAGCAAATAAATACATGAACTCTTAAACCATGGTTGATATGTGCCCCTGGGGGTGCTGATCATGTAATTATTTAATTAAAATACTTGTATTACTTAGTATATTTGATTGCCACAATAAGGGGATTTTTTTCTACAGGAATGGTATTTTGCAATAGGGTAATTTCCAATTTTGTAAGCAAGTAATGGTCTTTTTAGGAAATGAGAATTTTTCAAATAGAAATAGAATTGTTAACCTTATTATAATAAGCACTGACAACATATTTGTGGCTGTGTGCAATTTCTAATATTTACAATATCTACCCTGTTTTAATTTTGTGTTTTGACTGAGGGTGATGTGCTGGCAACCTATCCCCTCAGTCCAGGGATTTTTGCAGCTCATTTCTTACTTTCTTACTTACTTTCTTAATAACCTGTTAACTGTTAATAATTGTGTTTTATATACATGCTTTCATGTGACTATTTTTAACTCACTGTATTATGCTTGCTAACTTTAATTGTTTATTATCTGTATATTTAACTATTATCTTGTGCTTTGTAATCAAATTTTTGCGTCCTTCTGACAACGTATGTCTTGGGCGAGTGCATGCTCCGTTTTGCATTGCTCTTCTGTTTTTTGTATCTTGCGTTTTTAGCATGCTTTTTGTTGTGTTTCCTTGCTGTCATGCACTTGGCCCATACATCCGCTTGTTTTTTGGTCGTTCGGTTTTGTTTTTGTAAAGCGCATTGAAGCCTTGCATCTTGCGATTTATAAATCTCCTTTATTTTTATTATTATTATATTTTTGGAAAATCATTCACATTTTGCTGTGCTAGAAATGGCAATAAAAGCATTCGTGAATTTTTGTATAAGATTCGCCCAGGTATTGTGATATTTGAGGAGAAGAGAATTAATTTTGAATTATAGGAGGTGATTGGAACATGATGGTGCTCGATGCAGATAGGAGTCGTACAGAAAAATTAAGAAAAGACTATAGTAATTTGTTTTAAGCCAGGGCACCTCATTCAAAGTTTTGGCTCTTTCCATTCATGATAAGAGGTATAAGTATTTGCATTCATACAACCAATAGAACTGAAGGGTGGAGAAAGGCCATTATAGTAAAACTTTATGGGGTTCGTAATCTGATTGGAGGCAAAAGCTTTGAACGTGTAGTTATCAATTGATAACTACTGCAAACATATATTTGCATTTATTGTTCGTTCGCTGATTATAATATTTACAAAATTACATAACTTAACAAATCATGGTTTGCATATTTAAACGTTCATCTTACTGTACAGTTATATTTTGGTGATGATAAAATAGTTAAAGGGGAAAAAAAGCACAATAAAATGTTCATTTGGCCTATGGAATCATGTTACATTGATTCACTTATCATTTCTTTTCAAATCCTCTGAACCACATAAAACCCTTTCATGATCATTAAACTGTTAACAGCATTTGGCGATAATATACCAATGATCCTTGCTGTACAAGTAATCAAATTATTTGCCTCACAGTAAATACATAGGCCTACCAAACACTATTCGCATCAACTGCAATGCATACAGGGATTGCACTTATTGCTGAGAGAATCCTTGTCCGTACGTATCTAATCAAAAATATGCTCTACCTCTGTCATTATGCAAGAGGTGCACTGACTTTAAAAAAAAAAACCTATAACCTTGTCGGTGGAGTTAGCAATATATAAAGAAAGGTTTTGAATCAATGACGGACTGTGTGTTGTACATAATATATTAAAGTGGAAAACTTACATACCAGCTTCTGATGCAGTTTAAACATATATTTTATAAAGCCAAGGGAAGCTTTGCAGTGATTACTGGACTATTTATTGTATTGAAATTGCCGTTTAATTTGAATTTACTTTTGCCACCTGGATTCCAGTTCAAGATAATTGTGCCTTCAGAGACTGGCCATTTAATAAACAATTTATTGGGCTAGAATGTGGAATATAGACTAAGATGGTACGTATTCCGCAGCTGTATCTCAGCTCTCTACTACATGAATACAAAAATATGCACTGATTACAGATGACCTTGCCTTTGATAAAAGCTATTTCTTAACTTGTTCACCATTCAGACTTTATATCAAAAGACCTTGACTTCAGATGTCGCCTTTTAAATATCGAATTCCCCTCACCCGGCCCCTCACTAACTAAATAACTAACTAACTAACTAAATAAATAAAATAAAATGAAATGAAAGATCGCACAAAATGGTCAAATCTTCGTTAAAATACTGTTCGTAACCTTTCGTAGACCATAGCTTTAGACGCGAATAAAACAATAACTCATCGGGTCATTAGGGAATTCCTGTAAATAAGCAAAAGTGGCAGGACATATTCGAACAGGAATGTTGGGTTTTCGTTTTGCATTACATCCAAGAGCAACCGAAAATATCAAAATAATGTCTTAAATAGAAGAAGAGTAATCAGAATGGAACCGTTTCTCAGCATTTCTGAAAGATTCGTTGGCTGCTTAGCTTTAGCTATTTATTGCAGTTTGTAATCAAACCTAATTATAGAAAAAGAACAGACATATTTTGTTAGATCAAGCGGGTGCTAAATATGTCCTTTGGCCCTCGTGGCGGCAGAATAATTCGATTTGGATGATGCTATCACATACATAGATTATTAGCCAGGAAGCGATTTCCATTTTTCCAGATATTCATGCCTGACCTACTTTCAGCTAATAGTTGGCTGAAACTTTTAAGGATTTGTTATCTTGTCTTGTTATTCACAAATATTGCAAATTCGATTCGGTGACACGTAGAATTGTCTGATAATTGAATTTCTGTCAGCATTAACTATCTGTATTTTCCAAATTCAAATTTGCCAAAATACATCATGTCTAACATTTAAATGAATAGTGAGAGAGAGTGGACATAGCTTGTTTCTAGCAGCAAACCCTGGAAAAAATCGATTACAATTCTAGGACACATTCCAAATTTGGAACACAGATTCGAGTACAATTTAAGTACAATTCGACTACAATTTAAGTACAATTCGAGTACACAAATTTGTACTCGAATTGTACTTAAATTGTACTTGAATTTGTGTTCCAAATTTGCACCTCAGGAATATGTACTAAAATTGTACTCGATTTTTTCCAGGGAAAATATGTCAAACAAGGAAAAGGCCTACTATCACTTATTACCATTATTTTGATTTATGTACCAAAAAGATAAAACAAATTTGTAATATTAAAATTATATTTTTTCTTGCAAATATTTGAAAAATATAATGGGTTAGTGCATGGTGTCTCTATAAAAATGCATCACTTTTGTTTTGATCATATCTCAGAAATTAATTGAAAAAATTAATCATAATAATAATAAGTTTACTTTAGTGTTTCATCGGTGAAATTTTGAGCATTATCCGTTGAGCCATTCTTGAGAAAACAAAACATTTGTAAGAAGACTCAATTTTTACCCATTCCAAAAACGAAAAAAAAAATACAAAACAAAAACGAAAAAAACATCCGCTTATATTCATGGACCTTACCAATACTTGTCCTTCTCAATCTTAAGATAATAACAAAAACCTGGTTGAAATATGACGTTATTTAAATTACTGAAAAAAGAGTTATGTCATTACTTATCCAAAAACCCTTATCATTCATATAATTCGTCATTCCTGCACTGCCATACTCAAATGACTGAAAGAAAAAAACAGTTAAGGACTGTCAAGGTTGTCAACTAATCACTCTGTGTTATTCTAACTCCTTACACTTGAGATGTCAACAACGTCTGTGAATCTGTAATTCTGTCGTCAATGTTATTTTACCATTAAGGAAAATCTATTTATATGATGCAGGGACTTATCCTGAATAGCAATGTCTCACGTGTTTTTTTTTTCTTTTGACATGTCTTAAGATGGAAAATGCTCGTTTCTCAATATGAAGTCAAGGAACTCATATTCATCTTCTCTAAGGGGAGAGTCCTTTTTGTAACAAAGAGACGCTATAATATTATTTTCATCGCTACATTTGAATTATCACATTTTTAGCATATATATTAAGAAGCGGTTTGACCGATTCAGCTGAAATATGAAATTTACACATGTGAGTGGTCATCTTTATATGTCATTGAAAACTAAATTTTGAGAAAATCGGACCAAGCTCCTTTAAACATACTTCATTTGAGTTGGTTTAATTTAGACAGAGGATGAAATAAACTTCAAAGGCGTTTGCTATAAATAACAATTCAGAAGCACAGCAACCAGCCACAACGACTTAAATCCGTTGTATGTTCTGTTGATTGAAATGATTCACCATAATTTGAATATTGCTGACATGTTAGCCCAGTACTTTGTGCAGTTTTGCAAAAGGGGACCATTTTGCAATTTTCGTCTCCCATAGGCCAAATAACGTGACTCCTGATATGACATTTCACACTTCGGAGATAACTAAAAAAATGCTCCAGAGGCGGGTAATATTATATTTTTTCGGCTTCCTTATGATTATAGGCTCATGTTGGAATGTTTTTAACGAGGTTTGACCAATTCTAAATTTTCACCTCCTATTTTGGAGGTCATTTAGTTAATGTAGATTAACATGTTTTGACAAAGTTGCTTTTTTTTTTTTTTTTTTTTTAAATGTTGTAAGGAGGTCATCAACAGTTTATTTCAACAACAACAACAACAACACAACAACAAAATCGTGTTGTTAAACAATAGATTTACAAGCCTACAATTACATGCAGCAGGGTTATTGTCTACATCACCAAGGTTCGATCCTGCATAGTCATCCGCAGTCGAACATGTTTTTCTAAGGTAAACATCATTTTTTTCATTTGCCAATTATAGTACCGCAAATACCAATAATAGGCTGATGCAATGTTCTGATATTTACTGAGTATAGAACTGTTCTACCAAAAATTGTAAAAAAAGGGAAAAGGTATACTTTAGGTCCCAGATACTGGTACACAAAATTTGGACAATACTAGATATCCAAATATTGTCCAGTTCTAGTTAAGGTTTAGTATTACAGTATTGTTGGTCAAAAATACTGGGTATATACCAGTATTTGTAAATACATGTCAATATTCCAGTATTATTGATCAAAATCAATGTTTAATAACAGTTTCGATTAGTTTTAGTCAATATTCCAGTATTGTTGGTCGGAAATACTGTTTTTTATCAGTATTGTATTATGCTCCAGCTAGAATCACAACATAAAATGTTGATAGACTCTTTGGGTTTAACCTGCAATTTCTCAGCGACCCTACTTTTTATTACATGTTGTGTTGAGTCACACTTTGTCTTGTAGGCCCTTTCCTCAAACATGGCGAAAACACAACCTGTCAAATAAAATAGAAAGTATGACTCCCCCAATTTTAAAAATCCCTCTTCTCTCTAAATTGATCTGATTATGTTTAGTAGATAAGAGTATTGTTATACTTAGGATCAAGTCCGGCTAGGTTGGTATAAATGTTAGCTTTCAACTAGATTTTCCTTGGGTTTCAGAATATACCGGATTGGGGTCCAAGGGACTTTCCAGAATCCGAAAATAATACGTCTTTGATAAATGGAGAAAAAATGGTATCTGTTACTTGAATAAGACAATTTTTAGCATTGAGCAATACTTGAACAACATAAGCATTGAATAACACTGGAATAAAATGTGTTTACCAGTATTGTAAACTTTTTTCCACAATACTAGAACAAGAACACTCCCAGAATTGTTAAATACTGGAATGTCCCAGAATTGACCAATACTGGTATACACCAGTATCTGGGACCTAAAGTATACTTTTTCCGAAAAAAGTGCTAGAAAAAGTGAACCCGACCGATAGATGTATTACCTATTCTTTGTAACAAAGGTTTGAAAATGGTTTTTGATCTATGATTGATTTCTAAAAAAATAGCTTTGAATCACCTCCCGAAATTTTCGATAATTTCTGGGAGGGGTTAATCAAGGTCAAATGCGATCACAATTTCAAAATACTCCAATCATGTTGACCAATATATCAATTACTTGTATGGTCTTGTATAATCCAAAAATATAAAGTTTGCTATGCATAATGTTTAAAGGTCAACGAACGTCGATATTTAGTAAAACAAATAGCAACTATGGTCTTACTTTACTTTAGTGATTATGTTGTCAAATTACATGTTTTCCTGCATTAGAAATACAACTAAGCAACTTGTAAACCCATTCAAGTAGCTATTCATCACCTTTTTGCAATGCAGTTATCTCCGGGGATAATAATTTGTACATGACAGTACAGTAGCTCTTATTTTTTGACATGGAACTATTACAAATCGTCTGATTTCGAATCGCTCTCACTACTGCCCAAATTATTGTCTGAATCAATTTCTGCATCTTCATTCTTCACAATAGTTGCCACGTTTACGGGGAAGCAGGTAGCGCAGCGGTAATTCCCTCGCTTTGCACCAATGAGAGGGTGGAAAACTTTTGATTGCATCCTTAAGGTTAAAAGGTTAGAATTTGTCTTGATTTTTATTTTCAGCTGACCAATCAGCGCGCATCGACAGGTTGATCAAGTAGATTAAGAGGTACACCGCCCTGGAAGGTTAATATCTAGAAACGTTTTTCGCGGTGTTTAATATTATGTTTTAGGCAATTTTTGTCATGGTGAAGCAACTTCCGGTTTCACTACCGAAATAAACCGACGGACGAATTTATAATGGGTTTTTTTTCACCAACAAACTAAAGCATTAAATGCTGAAAAAATGACTTAATTTAGTTTATAGAACTTAAAACTAATTATTTCATCCATAATAAGTTTAAAAAATAATGCCACTTTACAAAGGTTGATTTTTATTTCCATTCGCCTTATTGGTATAGTTTCGCCAGTTTCTTTTTTTTTATAAGACAAATTTATCCGAATAAATATAAAAATCTATATTGTGCAACATTTTTTATTCATCTATATTACGAAGAACATTATATATGTTTAATTCAATCCCTTAAAATAATGTTGCACAGAAGAAATTCAGAGAATTTGGCCTCTCTTTTATGTATGTCTGTTCATTTATTTTCGACTAGATGCCATGTGGTCCTATCGTGAAGATTCGCATAACTTCGAGCTACTTCGGGTCACGGGATACAGACGCCGTGTGCAAAAATTGTAATCATGTAATTATATTAACCAAGGTTGACACCATTCTTCAACACAGACTTTTAAGTTCAATGATTTTAACATCTTGCTATGTTCTGACAGCCTCAGCTGCAAAGAGTCTAGATGTAAATTGACATGTAATTTTACGCTTCATGACATATGAATAGTATTAAACCGGGAAGGGGGTGCGACAAAGTATTCAGAACTGACAATAATATTTAATCACATAATTCCAGTGCATGATTAGCTCATATTTATGACCGAGGTGTGATATTATGATCTCAAACAAAATAAACCATGGAGATAAAGAATTTAAACCTAGTCTCACGACTTACGTTTTAGCACTGAGGTGGCCTGCGACCAGCATCCACCGGTCTTCGATGCCATCTGATGTTATCGGCGAGCTGGAGATGTCACGTGACCGTGACCTGACCCGGAAGGGTCAGCGTCACGTGACACGATGAGCTTGTCATACATTGGGGCAGGTGGTGGCGTCCTCTGTCCTTATTTAAGTCACTTTTGTTTTTCCTGATGTGGATGGCTTCCTTCACTCCTATTCGGAACCAATTGTCCTCTTACTTGTCCTTTTACTCCATCAGAGTCAATTTGGTGCTGTAATTGAGTAGCGTGCATAGCTACTGGAGACTCGGGTCTGGATGTATGTTCATCCGTGCGAGTGCGAAGGGTGCGCGCACTTTCACCCACATAAGAGGCAGGGCAAGTAGCACAGAAAGTTGGTATACTATGCCACACTTGTCAAGTTTGTCGACCGGATCTTTCGGTGCCACTAACAAAGATCTAATGGTGTTCTGTGGCTGCACATAGGTACTGATGTTGTGCGACCTGAAAAGTCTTTGCAAATGTTCGGTGGCCCCCTCTATGTAGGGAATACCCACATTGCCGCGCGAAGGTTGACTATTTGTCCTGGGAAGTCTCTGTTTCTTGGTGTTGCCGCGTTTCACCGTATTCCATGTCCACTCTTTGTATCCACATATAGCTAGCGAGCGTTTGACTCGACAAAGTTCTTGTTGTTTGTCTTCTTCTTTGGATACAATGTTATATGCTCTATCACTCAAAGTTCGAATAACACCAAGTTTGTGTTGGAGCGGATGGTGGGACGCGAAAGACAAATACTGTTCTGTATGCGTGGGTTTGCGGTAAACAGAGAAATTATAAAGCTGACCAGTGTTGTCACGGGAAATGAGCACATCAAGTACCGGAATCTTCATATCAACCTCCTTTTCAATGGTGAATTTTATGTCAAGGTGTTGCGAGTTGATATGCTGGGTAAAATTGTCTATTTGATCTTCTTTGATGATAACGAGGGTGTCGTCAACGTACCGCCCCCAAAATCTAGGAGGATCGGGGAAAGATGCCAACGCTTTCTTCTCAAAATCTTCCATGAACAAATTCGCTGTGATGGGTGACACCGGCGATTCCATGGCAGCGCCTTCCGTCTGTTGGTAAAAAGTCCGTCATATTGGAAGTACGATGTGGTTAAACAATATTCGAGAAGATTCATTATCTGATCAACCGATAAGTCAATGCGATCTTCCAAGGTAGTATCACGAAGTAACCGATCCTTGATGATGGCGAGAGACTCTTGCACCGGGGTGCAAGTAAACAGTGCAGTTACATCGTAGCTGACTAAAACTTCACCACTCACAAGTTGAAAGTCTTTTAATTTCTCAACTAAGTCTTTACTGTTTTCGAGGTGGTGAACAGACTGACCCATAAAATAAACCATTGTGCAACATCATGAAATCAATGACATGTGGTTGTAGATCTTTTATAATACATCACTGCAACTTGAGTTGACAATGCGAGTATCATCACTGTATGCCTAAACCGTTTAAATTGCGAAATCGCCTAGTCTTTAAAAAAAATCTGCAATTGTAAAAAAAAAGCTGTATTGAAATTCTGAACAAGAAGGTCCTGCTCTGACAATGTGACAATGTATAAAATCTTGATACAATGGTTATAATGCAGTTGATATTCAGCCCATACAGTGAAGACATGAAAGTGCGAGGTCCCCGCAAGGCCCAGGACATTCCCAGGGCAAGGGTCATTAGTCAATGGAAAAATATTGGGTAAGTTAGCACATCTAGGGAAATAAACGGAGAAGCTTCCAGGGCGGTGTGATTAAGAGGCATAGTCTGGCTTTCTCTCGGCTGCATTTGTTATCGAGGAATAAGAATAATTTCATGGATATTTTACTAGTGTATGCTTCGTCGAGGACAGTTAAAGAATGGTAACCCAATAGCATGAAGCGCCACAATTCCCTTTTCGGTTGTCCATAGGGTATAAATTCGGCTTTATGCCATTTGCAGTTGGGACAATAATTTTGATAAGGCACGGTTACCAATTCATGACGACAGCTTTTGAGTCATAGGGCTTGAAGCAATTGTCTTGCATTTGCGCAAGAGCCTCTAATATTATAAATACCACTTCAAAGAAGGTAGTTATGCATTTTTCCTAATATTTTTTGGTCTTGAATCAAAATGCATTTCGTCAGGGCTCTTGCGTTAAGCCCTTTTGTATGTCGGAAGACATTCCGTCATGAATTGGGAACTGTGTCTAATGAAAAGAGCAATACGATTTATTTTCAGATTTCATTTATTATATTATTATTAATCTTCAAGGTATTCTTAATGTGATTATAAATGTCTTTCAATGCCAGGCTAAAAAGAAAATTAAAATCTTATTTAACCTGAATATTGTTTTCAGGGAATTATAATTTATTTTAGATCGAAATAAGTATTGAACGAATTTAAGACAATTTAATTATCATGTTTTAAAGGTGGCGAATATGTATATGCATATGCATATATATAATTGCGTTATAACTAGAAGTGGGAATTACTAATGCTCCACATTAACCGAGATTTGTTGATGGTAAGACTCATTAGAATACCAGACTGCGCACAGATCGTTAAAAGTGTAAAGTTATGACATTTACAAAGTTGTTTGGTGTGAATTATCCTGCCATTTAATGTTTAACATCTTCTACAGTCGACAAAAAACACAACCGATTTGTCTCGGTAAAGTGATGCCCGACAATTTCTTTTCTCAAGGATGTCAAACGAGAAGGTCATGCTTTTATGGTGGAGCCGATTTACGTCAACTCTTACCTACCCCATCTATACCTTCTAGGTAATAAAGTGAATTAGAGTTGATAGTAGCTTTATTATGGAAATGTTCTTTATTAGTATTCTTAATTGTTGATTGATTTAAGTATTCTCAATATTATGATATTTCGTTTAATTTATGATAAAACATTACGCACAATGCACTTACCTTTTCCGTACCAAACATATCCATATTCTGGATAACCTAGCTACTCAACTTTAACTAGCATTTAGCGTTACCTTCCTTTTTAATTTTGGTTTAGTTCTAAATTGGTTTTGATAACCACTGAATTACCTTTAATATCTTACCAAATGTGTTAAAGACGATGGGCAAATAGATAACCAGAAAGCGTCGTATGTCTTTAAGATCGGGGTATACGATCGGCTCTCCTGCCATTTGTTTTTGAGACAATTTTGAAACGTGATAAAAAGAGCAAAGAGTACTTTGTGGATACAATTGTTTTTATATGTCATTTATTTTCTTCTTATTAATCTGTAAGGTATTCCTAATGCGATAATAATTGTCGTTGAATGCCGGACTAAACAGTTTTGAAATGGTACTTAAGGGGAAAACTGTTTTTAGGGATTAATACTTTGGTTCTTAATAGAAAAATAAAACTATATAATATACTTATGAAGATATATAATTTGATTAACGTATGTTTAAGATGACGTGAATAGATATAATTGCATTATCACGGCTAACGGGAATTACTCGTGCTCCATATTAACCTAAATTATTAATAGTAAGACATTCACTGGAGTACAAATAACGCTGTTGCCAACTTAAGTTAGTTTATATAATAAGTGGCATTTATATGGCGCTCTTCAGAGAGCACAGCGCCTTACACAACAACATGAGCAAATATATAAACAAGACAAAACATTATTTAAACAAGTGTGTTTTAAGAAGGCGCTTGAAAACGGGTACAGATACCGCTTCTCTCAACTGAATAGACAACTCATTCCATAATTTCGGAGCTATAACCACAAAAGAATGATCGCCGGCTCTCTTCAATGCACGAGGAACAAAGAGCCTGGTAAGATCAGTTGAGGAACGGAGTCTGGGTCTGTTTTCAAGCGACAACGTGTCGCTCCGTAATGTAAGTAGGTCATGCATATAAGGCGGAGCGACATTGACTAAACATTTGAAAACATACAACAAAATATTGAAATGTATACGATCCTTAACTTGAAGCCAATGTAAAGAATGCAAAAGCTCAGAAGAGCACCCATCCCGTCCACATCCGAATTATATCATTCATAAGTTAGGTACATACACCATTTAATGGAGTACCAGATCGCACTGTTAATAAGTTTTACTTAGTTTATAGCATTCCTTAGTTGCGCTGGAAAACATTTCCGTATCTTTTTCCGTTTGAAGACATGTATTTTTTATTTGACGGTTAAATCCTATAATACAATTTGACGGTTGTAAAGTTTATTTTACGGCAAGTTTTCGTATTCTAACGTCGTCGCAGTTTATTGTTTTGTTTTTGTTATCCTGCGGTAATATCTCAATAAATTTTTTCGAGTAATGTTAAGATGGAATTTTATTGAATGTCGTGTATAGTTTTCTTGTACTTTCTTTCTTTTAAATCATCAAAATTCATTTATATTTTCGTTAAAGGTCAATCGAATCCATTGTTGATAAATTTTTCAAAAAAGATGGCAGATAGAATTCAAAATTTAATTTTAGAATAGGTCCAATTCAACCAAAAAACGCTCTGAAGTGTTTTCTGATGTTCATATATCATTTTAAAAAATTATAAGAGTAAATGAATTAATCGTTGTATTATTTCATCCCCCCCCCCCCCCCCCCGTACAAATACCAAATATGACAATGTAAAAAAAAAACCTAAAATTAGTTTAGGGTCGACCAAAACTAATTTTTTTCCACCAAAATCCGCACCCCCCTTGAAAAAACCCTGGCTACAAGCCTGATTATTTTGGATCTTTAAAATTTAACCTTACAGATTTTGGTTGGATTTGAAACATCCTGTTATTTAATGTTATATCTCGTATACACTTGTCGGTATAATTATGGCAGGCAGTCACATAGACATAAGCATGTTCAAGTTTTTCGCAAGTTATCTCATTAAACAGACAAAGGATTTATTTCAAAATAGTTTATAAATTGTCATTTACAAAAGAAATATTGAATTTATGATACCAATCAAATTTGGCCTGTCAATCAAAGTATGGCATAGCCTATTGTCTTCGATAAAAACTAAGATGTCTGGCTGGTTTAGTTGTGATGTACCTCGTGTAAACACAAAATGATATTTGACTCCAGTGAATGGAATAAGTATTGTATTTACAAAATATTGTACAACAGATTACAAAATGCACTGTTATGCACAGACAGAACAAGCATATTGGGTTAAACGAGTAATGTGCAAACAAAATCATTTCGTCCATTGATTGTGAACCGCTCGAATGATTGTTACTCTAAATGATTCACTTATAGTCGCTTGAAAATACTCACGTTTCAACTTGTGTAAATGTTATCCTTGTCGGCAAACAAATGAGCATAATACCCTTGGGTCAGATGATATTGTTTACACACCTACATAACTTTCAATCAGACTAGAAGCAGAAACCTACATAACACGGGAAAACATCGCTGTCTGACTATGTTAACGTATTATGTACAATCACTAGTTATAGCAAACAACTTGCAACTTTTGATAGTGTGACACCAATACGGGTCTACAAAGAGACGCTAAAATATCATATATATGTTAGTTTTTTATTGTTGACAACAAATTCGAATAAATTGAGACCCTCAACTATTATAAAGAAATTGAGTTATGTGTAAATGGAAAGTAATGTTTTAATAATTCACCAGACTTATTTAAGTGAGCAATGATCACTATAAAGATTAGTATTTAAATGGATATTCTGAACAAACAGCCATCATCATTAATCATAAATTTGTACATTTTGGTAATTGTAAGCTACAGACAATTGCTGCAAAAATTGAACATTTTTAAGGCTAATCTAAAATATAAAAAAATTAAACTTTTTTAAGATGTTAAAGAGTAAGGCTAATTTAAAATATATAAAATATAGTTAAAGTCATTCGGGTTTTAATTTTGAAATGCCTGTTCTCTGATAGCACTAATTCAATTTTCACTTTTGGACCAAAGATGGCTTTTCGATGGGGAGCGTCATATTTTCCGGCGATAATGTTTTCAATTAAATTTACGATTTTATACATTTAACGAGTTAAATGTTGAACATAAATAGCACATATATTATTTTATGCTTGTGTTATAACTAAGATTTAGGATAAGATAAATCTCGGTAAGAAATACTTATTCTGATACATACCATTGTTGTTATGTAATGTTAACCATTGCAATGTCATATTTTTGAAAGAGTTTTTATATCACCGATAAAAAAAAAATATGTTGAAGAGTGCAATCATTACAGTTCCTTTTAACATTCAAGTTAAATAAATTAATACGAGTAATAAGTAATTACATATCATGGAAATAAGTTGATGTCAAAATGGCGTTATAAACCGTGATTAACCTAAAGGTAGCATTTTTACCATGTTTTTCATGTAAAGGATGAAAAATAGGTTCTAAGCGCGGATAGAACTGCAAATGTATAAACAAACATTTATTTAGATGCTCGGGTCACTTTTTTAGTATAATTTTGGACTAACCGAAGGAGTGGTACAAAGACATTGTTTAAGTAAGTTATAGTTATATAATTTATTATCACATAAAAGTATTTTGAAGCTCAAGAGACCTTCGAGAGTGTGTGAAAAAAAAATCGAAGGACACAATGCAATATATATTTAATAGTTCTCAGCCAGTATTTAACATCACAGTTTCACGACTATATACTAGCTTATATCCTTAAAATATCTATCGATTAATTCAATGTGTATAGTGTAGCTATCCCAAACAATGATGATCGAAACTTCCATTTATAAACTACTGTCCCTACTGTGTAACAGTCGATTCGACGAATATAGAATACTAGGTTAAGCCTCCTTTCTAAGGGGCCGTTACTTCTTACTTTTGTCCTGGATAGATGACACTTTCATAGTTTTTGACATAGGTATCGGTTTTCATGATATTCTTTTAAAAGATTTATCTTTCGATTTATATGATTTAATTCTGATTCTAATAAGGAAAAATATGTCAATATGATCTAAACAAGTATTACTCCAAATTTAATCTTAAGTTAAAGTTAGTTTTGAACCCTAGCGTTCATTAATATATTAATAACAAACTAGTGTATTATGACGAACGCCAAACGTATACATTTTCAATGTACCGAGCTTATGTCTAAAACAAACAGTATGCGTTAGGATTTTACGCGTTGATGTGTGAAAGATGTCGGTAAGAAGTGAAAACTGCATATGTTTCATTCCTGAAAAAACTATAAACCTTGTCTTCCTATGAAGGGGGGGGGGGATAACATCACCTTATGGCTTATTGCTGCAGCTGATTTCACCCAAACAAAGAACAAACTGACCTGGCCCTTATCCCGGGCCCCTGTAATACGAAGCGACTTTCACAGATATATTATACAGATGGGGTTGTGGAGGTCTTTGCAACCCCCTCAATTTTTATAGCGAGTCCACAGATTAGCAGATTTCTACCCTTTTCATCATTTTGGCTAAGAGGTGATTATTTTAATAAGTCGTAAAGCCGTAAAGTTGTTGTCAAATGACTTGAAATGAAAAACGAATGAAGCAAAAATCTCAATGCGTTGTTAATGTACTTTTATGCCTTTCTAAATATTTTGCCAAAATCGACCATTCTCTCTTAATTTTGTGATTTCCGAAAAATCACTTTTCTTTCTTTTATAGCTAATTCATTACAAGATATATATCGGTTTCCTTCTTTTTTAATTTATTTGATAGAGAAAAGTCCATTGAATTCAGTTGAAAAAAACAAATCACAAAACGGTAAAATTCCACATTTTTAAGCCATATTTTGAATATTTATCCGCAAAATGCCGACAATTTTCAAAAATTAAAAAAATAAATATGAATGTCAAATAAAAAGCTAAATGCGTCTTTTTCAAAGTTTGAATGGACGTTTTGAAACTGAGCTCTTCATTTATGAGTTAAACAGCTCAATAATCCAGACATTTCGAACTTTTATAACTTTAACTCTTTCACTCCGTAATATAATTTTAAAAATCTTTCTATTTGGACGGCAAGCTGCTCAGAGCGGCTCTCAGACACCTCACTTTATGATAGCATATGATAATTGTAGTGCACCAGTGTTACCCTCTTTGCTAATAAACATGATGGTGTTTGATAGCCATTTGTTTTAACTGCTTGCTGGCGAATTTTCAACAAATTTGGGCATGTAGTTTTATTTTTAGAGCAATTTGAATAAATTGCGTCAAATTAGAAATTCCGGCCAATTGTGCACGCACTTGGGAGCCGCTCACAGCGGCTTGCCGGAGTGAAAGAGTTAAAATGTTTGACATTTTTGCCTAAATCCTACTTTGTGTCGTCATAATTTGCTTAACGACTGATTTTAATGATCTTGGTCTCAATTGAAAGAGGAGATCATATCATTGTGGTTTTTTTTTTTTTAAATAAGTCTCTGCATTTACGGCTCATGAAGGGCCACACAATACAAAACAACTAACCTTCTGGTGTGTCCATTTCAAAATTCCAGGGGTAACCTCTTCCCATTAGGAAGTCGTGTTTCAGAAAACGATTCAGGAAGACGAATGTTTCTGTTTAGTTTTTCAAATTTTTGATACAGCTTCGAGCTCATTATTGTAAAGTTATATTAACGTCGCGATAACTGTCTTTTTTGCTGATTTGTTTGTTTGTTTAAAAAATCCATTTTAACAGTTGGCGTATCATATGTAGAGATCTATGCCTCAGAGCAGTGCTTAAAGTGTATTATTAGCAAGAATCATGATGCATTATTGCTAACCATGGTTTAATTTTATCTGTTGGAATATACGTTAGGTCTTACGTTAGCATTTGGATTATTTACTGCACAGAAGCAAATTGCTTGCGGCGATGTTGTAAACCTCTTGTCTCTCTATTATTGTCCATGTAAAATTATAGTTAATGCCATCAACTTTGGGCTTAACATACCACCATTACGATCTTCACTTCAGTTCAGCCAGGTCAGTGACGCTGCTGTCAAAACAGAAATGAGTGTACCACGAGTGTCCTGACACATAGTGCTGCTGTTATTATCATGGTATTGATGGAATAACATCTTCGATTTCCAGACTTTATTAAAAACTAAGATATCCAACAGGTGCGAGATAGAATACAATAGATTTTATGACCACGGTTCACCAAACATCTTCTTTTACAGAACAAAGTGATATTGTCGATAGCAGGATATAATCATACGTAAAAGAGAGAAAAGTCGATGGATTACATAAATGAATCACACGTTACTTGATGTTTTACTTTATTTCAAGGCAATGTAAAAAGCGATTGGATATTTCTCGGAATTGCCATTTTTATTGGTCAATATATTTTTGCAATCTATCTTTATTATTCCCTCAATTTTTTGTACTTTGATTATAACAATTAAAACAATTATTTGACCATTATTGTCAAAAAATGAATATTTGGGCCCGGTATTTCTTTTTAACGTCATAATTACGTAACGCCTCAACCGATGTCGGTCCACATGATATTGGTATGATGGAAAGAGGAGACCCTTCCCTATATTATAATAGTACCTTACAATATAGCTTTGGGCGAGTAAATTTCAAAATCAGGAAGATGTGTTACAAAAAAGGCTCAGGAAGACGAGGGTTAAGTTTTGTTTACATAATATGGAATACAACCATACAGTAGGTCACACAAATTACATTTAATCATTATGTGTGACTTCATCTTGTCATACTGAACTGAAACATGCATAAATATCATGTATTTGTTAAGGGAGGTCGGAGCCTCACGATTTCTGAAAATTTATTTTGATCATAACTTGAAAACTAATGAAGTAAACTATATAAAAGTAT
>JXSR01S012920.1:76664-89653 GCA_000969725.1 Ophiothrix spiculata
AATAAATAAATAAAAGATCGCACAAAATAGTGAGACAATAACTTTAGACGCGAGTCCCCGTGAATACGAAAAAGTGGCAGGACATTTTCGAACAGGAATGATGGGTTTATGTTTTGCATCACATCTAATCAAAATGCAACCGTTTTTCAGTATTTCTGCAATAGTCTGTCAATAGATACGTTTGTTAAGCAGCTATTTACTGCAGTTTGTAATCAAACCTAATTATAGAAAAAGAACAGACATATTTTGTTAGATCAAATGGGCGCTAAATATGTCCTTTGGCCCTCGTGGCGGCAAAATAATTCGATTTGGATGATGCTATCACATACATAGATTATTAGCCAGGAAGCGATTTCCAGATATTTATGCCTGACCTACTTTCAGCTAAAAGTTGGCAGAAACTTTTAAGGGATTTGTTATCTTGTCTTGTTATTCAAAAATAATGCAAATGCGATTCGGTGACACGTGGAATTGTCTGATAATTGAATTTTTGTCAGCATTGACTATTTGTATTTTCCAAATTCAAATTTGCCAAAATACATCATGTCTAAAATTTAAAATGAAGTTGTCCAAGAAAGATCTTTGCTATTAAAGTGTAAAAGGCGTTTCAGATCCCCCCCCCAAAAAAAAATAATAATGTTAATGGTTGACTGTGTCAGTACAACTTTAAAAACGCAGATATCAGATGAAAATCGGTTTTGATGTCATATTTTGGGTCAATATTACGCTTCCATATTTTTACTATATGTCAATACTGTTGGACTTTGGGGCTTGTGCTCGATAAACGGGGTCAGAATACACGTCCACTTATATTTTGTGGTATAATATCAATGCTAAGAGGACTCGGTACCTTCTCATATTGAATTTCAAAATGCTTCCAAATCACTAACACTAAGAGCACGGCAGTGCAGTGCTATATGAGTGTTCTCAACCGGGAGGCAAGGGGGTCCCCTGAAGGCTCTCATGGGGACATTTCACGGACCCAGGGGGAAATAAAGGGGAGAGAAAGAAAGAAATAGAAGGGAAAGGGAGACAAAAGAGGATGAAAAAGAAAAAGAGGAAGAAAAAGAAAAAGAGGAAGAAAAAGAAAGAAAAAAGGGAAAGAAAAGAAAAAAGAGAAATGATATGATATGATATGATATGATAACATGAATTATGGAGCCATATGATATGATGAGTGTGCCTTAATACAGTGTAAATAAAATAGCAGAAATGAATCAGAACTGTATTAACCTGTATGTCATGAAAACGCATATATTACATTTATGTCAAGTAACTTGAAGATATTTACTATTCGCATGTGTGATAGAGATGTGTTGACCAATTATCAAGTAAGAATAAAGATTGTGATTTTAAATTACAAAATGTATGTCCTTGTTTCCCGGGCCTTGTTTTAAATACAAACACCCTTAATCATGTTAATGTATGAAATATAACATATTAAGCCAATGGTCAGACAATGTTTGACATCACTATTAAAACTGGCTATAAATAATTCTTCAGTTTCAATAATAAAAACACTATGTGGTTTATGTTTACTGCTTGGAAAATTATGCTAGGTGAAGAGGGTCCATAAATAACACAAGCATATCTGTGCTAATACACAAAAGTGCAATATGATCATCACTTGCAATTCATTAGTCTCTTCTGTGTGGTTGTGACCCCCATCCCTGATAATATTAGATGAAGGTAAAAAATACTCCAGTTTAAACACTATTTCAACTTTAAAGAAACCTGAAGTTGACATGTCAAGTTTACCACTTCCAAATTATAATAGTAGCAAGACCTTTAGTAATTAAATGAAAATATATGGTTCCATAGTACAGGACGCTAGGGTTAACAGACATGACGAACAGGTCTTGCTATAAAGTACATGGCATATCATATGAAAATAAATTACAATTACAAATTTTGTTTGTGACCCCATCCCAGTGAATTTCATTCAGCAGTGGTACCATAATTGGCTATAATGAGGTGGTGACATGCGTGTCCTTCTCATATTGAACACCAATACAGCACTGTCCTTCCCATATTGTACACCAATACAGCATTTTACTGTGCTTTATTACCGTCCTCTTAGCTCAATACAGCACTCAGACCTAGCGGTCTTCGTGCTGTATTTCTCTCCAATCTATGTTAAATACGACGTGTGTGTATATGTATCACACTCATCTATGAGTGATCGAGAAAATGAAAAGAGGGGCAAAGAGTGGACATAGCTCGTTTCTAGCAGCAAAAATATATAAACAAGGAAAAGGCTCACTATCACTTATTACCATTATTTTAATTTATGTACCAAACAATTTGCAATATTAAAAAAATCAGTTTTTCTTGCAAATATTTGAAAAATATAACAGGTTAGTATATCATTTTTCTTCCGTCATAAGCTAGCATAAAACCCGAGCAAAACAAAAATAGAATACACTATCTTGTTCATTTTTTCTTGATTCAAAAAGTAGCAAGAAAAGCAATCGTTTAAGAATGAACTGTTTCTTTTACTTATGTTTTGTACACGTTGCAACATAACAAAATGAAGTAACAGTAGCGTATTTTTCTTCTTTCTTTCTTTCCCTCCTTTTTCTTTTTTGAAAATTAAAAAAATGAAACGAAACAAAACAGAACAAAAACGAAAAATAACCATCCGCTTAGCAATACTTGTCCTTCTCAATCTTAAGATGATAACACAATCTTAAATTTGGTGAAATATGAAGTTATTTAATACTAAAAAAGAGATTTATGCCATAAATTTATCCAAAAACCCTTATCATTGATATTATTAATCATTCCTACACCTCCATACCCAAATGACTGAATGAAAAAATAGCTAAGTACTTCCGAGGTTGTCAAGTAATCACTCTGTGTTATTCTAACTCCTTACACTTGAGATGTCAACAACGTCTATGAATCTGTTATTTCGTCGTCAATGTTATTTTACCATTAAGGAAAATCTATTTATATGATGTAGGGACTTCTCTTGAATAGCAATGTCTCACGTGCTTTATGGTTTTTTTTCTTTTTACATGTCTTAAGATGGAAATTGTTCGTATCTCAATATGAAGTCAAGGAACTCATGTTCATTTTCTTTAAGGGGGGAGTCCTTTTTGTAACAAAGCGATGCTATAATATTATTTTCAATGCTAGATTATGCATACTTACTTAGCGAATTATTACATTTTTAGCATAACTATTAAAAAGCATCTCTAGATTTTATTTTCGTTTTGGCTATTGTTTTTTCTTTAAAGAACATGTTCAAAATGGTTCTAAACAGTTTTCTTCCAAAAAGTTGACGCCTTTTTTCACAATCTCGAAAATTTACAAAACAACTTTTACCACTAAATCTAAGGTGAAGCGTATAACACAAAATGAAAGAATTTTTATTTTACCATTATGTGCTGACGATATTGAACTAAAACGGATAAGAAGAACATATTGTTCAGTCACGTGGGTGACAAAAAAATCCTAAACCTTTGATTAGTTCACATTAGAATATAAAGTGATTTAGATGCTGCTATTGATAATTTGCCAAAAACGATAGCTGAATATGTCACTATATACTCCAGATCAACGATTGAAATAATACAGAATTGATTGTTTCTTTTAAGGAATACCGAATGAGCCAATAAGAGTGTAACAGTTGAAATGGCGCCATGTTTAAAATACTAAACAAATCACTTTTGTTTCTAATTTGATAATGAGTTTACCTTTAGAATATTGATAAGTAGGAGGTAATTGATAAAGGCGTTCCAAAGATATGCTTATTTTAAGAGGGTGGTGTAAAATAATTTCTGTCCGTTTAGTGAACATTTTGATCATGAATCTCATAAGGATTGAATGTGACATTGTTTTTCTATTACAATTCACTGACGCAGAAAACAACAACAACTTGTGTGGGCCTTTAAAAGTGTCTTTGGTTTTGGTCTCTGGGCTGAAGTCCAGCTCTTCCTAATCATGAAGTTTGATACACATCGACTCCGTTTGTCGTACGTCTTTTTTCTCTTGGGGCCAAATTCAGGTATAAGAAATTTCACAGCTGAGAAAGAGCTGCAGAGAATGTCGGGGGGGGGGGGGGATTCCGTCTGTAAAAGTTGTTAGACTGAACTCAATTAACAAAATATTAATTAAAATGGAGATCTAAAATTCTGACTGATCAATCAATATGTTGTCCCGGCAGTTTAATCATTCGATTAACAGCTCGGGCTTGCAATTTGCAAACAACTCTCACAGGCAATTTGCAAATAACATTTTTAAAGGCCAATTAAAGTTTTTTTCAGAATCAGAAAATAATAATAGAAAGGCATTGTCACATTCATTCCCTTTATGAATCACATGATCCACATTTTCGATAGTATACGATCTTATACCACGTTCTTAAAATGGAACGCGTTTATCAATTATCCATTTGTTTCAACATTCTAAATGATGACGCCCATTTCAAGTATTGCACTTTTATTGACTCACTCGGTATGGTATGCACCTTCTATTATTCTTAAACTTTCCTCAGAAACGATAATGGCTGATTATTAACCAAAAAGACTCTAAGATTAGACAATTAGATTCAAAATTGAATTAAGTTGTGCTGTATTATTATATTACCCAATAGCAGTTTTGTCTCTTATTACTATCCTCCACCTCTATTATGCAGCAAAATATTATGACAAGGTTAACAATTGAAAACAATTTCAAGATATCAAGTGGTGCAGTCTGGCTGTAATGACTCTGAAATGGTAGTTAAAGACAGACAATTGGTTTACTGGACGCTGACTGGTCTGGGATTAATTTGCCTTTAGCCATCAATATTGTCCATGTCAAATTACCAAACATTTGTTCAAACTAAGCAACAAGCTCGTCTAGTGTTCAATAACTTGTCTTGATCAGTTTCCCAACATAAGCCAACAAAATTGATGTTAATTTGTGTCATATATTAAACTGAAGTTAAATTTCTAACCAACAGTGTTTTTTAACCCTCGTCTACCTAGGCTATATTTAACATGTCTACCCAAGGGCCCTTAATTTTTAGAACGGAACCCCCTATAAACTTGGTTTTGTTTCTTTATCAATAGATAGGTATGGCCTTCCCAACGATACCAGGATCTTAAAAATCGGCCAAAGCGTTACGTAATTATGACGTCATAAGTAAAGTTCGTCCGGATCGGAAAATCGTGTTTTTAGCCAAAAATGGCCACCTAAATCAAAATTTTAAACAATACATCGGATTTTCGACAGATACTTTTTTCAGAAAACATTCGGTTAGAGTGTATGAGGTACCGTATCTTCCGCTAAATACAGAATCTAATGTCCTTATAAAAAGAACTAAGATACAGGCGCGTTTATTATCTCCACCCGGAAATCAATTAACAGTATATCAGAAGACAAAATTCAATGTGCCAAATATATATATGCATATATATATTGTTTCTTGTTAAAGTTTTTTACCTTCTAATGCCTTTATACTAATATAAGATATTGAATGAATTTTTGTCTTTTCCGCATATTCCCATGTCTTTTTATATGTTTCATCAAATAATTATTCATTTTGTGTTCATGAGTGGCAAGATATTTACGGCTTCTTTTAAGTACAAGTCGTGCCCTGCATTTCAAATTGCTAGAATGTTTACCTTGTTAAACACATTCAAACAAATACAATGCAATTTGTAGGCAGCAGCTCATTTAGTGTCAATATTGCTACATTGAAACAACTGTACAAACAGCACCAAACGAGAAAAAAAAATCACCACCTTAAGGCTTATTTTGAAATTGCCATACGTAATATTTATCGACTTCATACCTGTCACAGAAAATAGGCCATGCACAAATAATATTTTATAAAAATATAAAAACGCTGATAAACTTTTATGACTCTTAATTTGCGTAAATGACAAGGAGGGAAAAACCCGGTTTGTTGCAAGCAAATAATGTAGCTCGCTTCAATTTATCTTTAACATTTTTCTGGTATTTTAGTTGATTTGATTTGATTGTATTCTAGGTTTAAAATCCAAACTAATTGTTTATTAGTGTGAGGAATTTAGCTTTGTTTTATTTGATCGCACAGTTGGTTGAAGAGTATTAAGTCCCAGTGACTAATGCATAATTTGCGCAATTAACGAGCAGAACGAAACACGGGTTCTTAAAAGCAAGTTATTTAACGTGCTTTGTTTGTATTGTAGTTGATTTGATCTTCTTATGCTCCAGGTTTTGAAACTTTTAACAAACTATTGATTTTTGTTGAGAAGTTTATATTTTTCTACTGTTCGCACAGTTGCTACAATATAACAAGTAGCATTTATATTGAATGTAAATGCGACATAGGAATTCAAAACGACCAGTCTTAATAACACACGTTAAATAGCAACCTTTATATTTATATATGAGGGGTGCTCTGGCAAAATGAGCGGAAAGTCGAAATTTTTAAAAATGTGTTTATGACATATATTAATTCTCTATAATATCAGCTTTCGAATTACATATACTATGTCATACTTTCTTTCAACGTTCTTCATTCATAGATCAAAATATAAGACAATCTATTCAAAATCCGGACTTAAAATTGTCACAAATTGATTTTAAAGTTACTGATTACTATAATAGTGTAAGATAGCAAAATGCGACCAATTAACCGTCAAAATTTTCATTTCCCTACATATCTGACCTTCGAAACTCAAATTATAGTTTAAAACATTATTTCGTCAAACGTGGTGGAAAAGTCGTCAAACAGGGGTTATAAATTAGTCATGCAAGTGAATTTCCCCTTATTCGTCGCTTGACGATATTTGCGGGCGCATGACAAACGAAAACAAATGCAGGACAAATTAATTTAATAACTGTACGAATTACAATCTGTGGAGGACGAGTTTGAACGATTGACAAATGCACTTTTCGTTAATTGACAAATGCATATCGTCATGAGCTAAGGTCAAGACGAATTAATGTACGCATAACAAACTATGTTGACAAACTTCTTTGAGCACGACTAACCATACCTGAGAGCTGACGAATTTGCAATTACGAATTATATCGTATATGAAGGGTTTCCGGCGTACCTTCAAGAAGTAGCGTGGCGTTTGATTCTCGAGTCGGTTGCACAGGAGGACAATTAGCGACAACACATCTTTCGATTCGGATAGAACAACTCTTTAATTCCAGGTTAGGTTTGTGCCTAGCTTATCATCACATTCCGACCAGACCACATTGGATTCGGAGTCGGACAGAACAACTCTACTGGACTCAGAATTCCCATACTCATCCTTAAGCTTACTAATCATACTTCATCATCAGATTCTGACCAGACTAGTCCATCTAGATGGACCCCACAGGCGAGCGACGTAGGCGCACGCTTCGCGTTCGCTTGCAAGGTCCATCTGGATTGACTAGACCAGACAGCCATTGCAAAACCTGCAAGCAGAACCTGAGTGTTTCGTCTAGTTGATTTCACATGGATTGAGCCATACTTAAATGGAATTAGTCTACCGAAAACAAAACCTCTGAAAAACTAGTGTCACTTGACAATTTAAGTGACAAATTATTATTCTTGCATGACAAATTAATTTTTGTGCATGACAAATTATTTTTTATTCATAACAAACTAATTTTTCAGCATGACTAATTGTCATGAGAAAGTCGTCATACTAGACCGTTTTTCATGACTAATTATAATTCGTCGTTCAATACTAGTATGAAGAATTCCACGACAAATTATAGCTTGTCATACTAGACCATTTTCATGACAACTTATTATTTGTCAAGTGATGAAACACAATTTTCAGTGCATATGTGATGACTCACAACGAAAAGGGAAGTTTGCGACAAAAAACTTTTCAGGATACAGGTGAAAATAGGCAGCAAAAAATAAGGAAAATAATAAGAATTTCCAACAGATTTTTTTCTGTAAAATTTGATCGCCTTGATCAATTTCAATAAGTAATGTGTCATTTTAAAGCTTAGAAAATGTTGCAACAGACAAAATGAAAAAATCAAAATTGATATCATCTTCAAAGTCCCCCCTTTCGGTGTGAGCCATCACATATATGATATTCATGTCAAAAAAGACATTTATTTTTTTCACCATAGTTTTACTTAGACAGCCATTTATTAACAATCTTTAATCGCGGTTTTCCGCTCATTGTGCCAAAGCACCAAGTATTATATATTGTGTTTATCCTTTTCTGTATGTTCCTTTTATTCAATACATTTGAAACTATATAAGAGTTTTTCCTTAAAATTGTAAGTAAAATAAATATAAGCACAATTTGAAACTTCCAAGATGTTAAATGATGACCTTCAATGAAAAATATTATGTAAGTATGCCATGTCTTTATTTTTTTTATAAATAATTTAGTAAGAAGTGTTAATTATGAAGCAAAGCACACACTAGAGAGTTTGCGATTTCTCGAACGCGAACTAAAATGAAAACGAGTTCTATTGAAAGTCAGCCAACCATACCAGCTTCAATTCATATTATTCACCCCGCCTTGTAAACGCGGAACTTAAAAATCACGCATAATATGTCGGTAACTTGTTACTTGTATCAAACCCCTTGAACGTTGACATGTATCGTCGTTTTAGGCGCGCCCGATGTTTCCATGAAAATAAACGCAATGCATATGCGAAGGCTAATTTAGATGGACAAATTATAATGCGTTGTATGGCCAAAAAAAATATCGTCAGAGGTTTGTGGTAACACCATTGCGCTTACAAGGGTTAAATGTTTTGTAACAAGAACGCTATTATTATATCCTACCAACAAGGGAAGCTCTGACTGCAAATTTATGGCTCTACAGCCCGTATGAGCAATATGTAAGAAACTTTTTGCGCTACGGGTGAAAATACATAATTTGGCGATTTAAAAAAAATCACAGTCTTTGTGTTTACTAAAATACACCAGCAAAATTGTATTTATTTTGTGCATATTTTTAACTAAAAAAAAGGGCTTACTGATCTTTAAATTTTAGTTATACTTTTTACTCCCCTACATAATTTGAGTTCTGGATATCGAGTGGAGTTCATTGAGGTGTCATTTTAATCCTTATTATGACGCTATTCCAAATGGGTGAAATTAAGATAACAATAGGAGAGGGTGTACTTTGGTTTGGGTAAAACCCGGAAACACAAACAATGTTTAGTCGAGTGTGCAATGTCAGCCATACCTCAAAAGTGCTTATGTTTTTTTTTTAAAGTGAACATGACAAGAGGCTGCATTTACGACTTGTTTTGGATGGACGGTCACATATAATGATTTTACTAGATATTGTAATATAAATTGATGCGTGTCTAAACTAATATGAATTTCTTACACGGTGTTATGAACGATACCCAATCGCTCCGTGATGAGATGCAATGAGATTTCATATCACTATGCTATAATTTATGATACTTCTATTAGAAAAATGTTCAGTGGGCGTCTGTATAAAACTAAAGAAGTTGGCAGCTGTTATGAAAGGTAAATATCGAGATTACACAAATAAGTCCCTCAGGTTATTACTGTCAGTTAATAATTTAACATCAATCAGAGGAGGTGTTCTTAGCCCCCTGGTACCTTATCTTGGTATGATAATATAGATAGCTAATATTATGTTAGATGAAAGGGGACAATATAATAAATGGAGAAGCAATTCGTTCCTTAATATACTCTATTGAGCATTTTTTTATTTAGCGTATAGACAGCTAAATGGGGATGATTGAAACTGAAATAAAAACAACAACTGTTTTGTCTCTTCATCCATGGATACTGTCATTATTATAATTATTATATAGTTGTCATGACTTTTCATTATAAAATGTTTTACCTCAAGTTTTTTTTATGCTGCAAAATTGATGAAATGGTGATTTTTGGTATTTTCAAAAGGTGATCATGGCGGCCATTTTGAATTTCTAGATGGCCGCCATATTTCAAAAATGCAAAAATGGTCCCAATCCTAGAAAGGTTCAGCATTAAATCTATGTGCAATTTCATCAAGAACCTGCAAAAATATCTCCAAGTATTTAGAGTATAATAATTTTCGATTTTGGTAATAATATGAATGATTATTACCTTATGTTAAAAAAAACATTAAAAATATTTTCACATAATCTCAAGAGAATACTATTTAGTTAGAAGATGACAAATTATACTATAGTTCATAACCACCTATCGCCGTCTGGTGTATGATAATCGAAAGGAAGTCGCAACGCATCATCGGTATGGTATAACTACGGGGAAAGTTTGTGCTTCCCGGTCGGTCACCGGTCGGCCACCGGTTGTTATTGGGACATAAAATAATAATAATAATAATAATAATTAAGCGTTCTTATATTACGCGCAAAAATCATCCAAAAACAGGAACAATGAACAAGGACAAACACGGCGAAAAATTAAGAAACAGGAAATGCCTGATGGAAGAGATGGGTTTTTAACTCGGATTTAAATTGACGACATCGCATATAATAGCCCCGGGATACAAGGCACAGGGTTTTAACTCCGAATTAAATTCTTTCGGCATGCTGCTTGCTTCTCCTCGTCTAACGAACACCGTACAGTGACCAGCCGGTGTCCGATCGGTGTCTGCTGAGTTTGTTCACGATATGACGCCGTAAACATATCACCTCAAGGTTTTGAGGCCAGTGTATCTTGAACGGGAGCAGGGTGAACAAGATCATTGGCCTTATTTGTTCCTACATAAGATTGTCCTTAGAACAACAAATTCGCTTAAGATTAGAATTTCACAAAATAACGCTCAATAAATACTCGTGACACAAACTATAGTTATCGAAAACAAGCAATAAGACAAACATGCTCGTATTGGACTGTGGCTAATTTACCTTTAACGTTGTTTATTGTCAATGTAAAATATCAGACACGTATTTTAACAAGGGAGCTTTTGTCCGTGCACAGAGTGCAGTAGAATGTCATAATTAATTTGCTCTTCCCTTGACCATCTCCATATCAAATGTGATTGTTTTGATTCGATTAGTCTAGGTGTAATGCAGTTTCTTTAGCTTATTAAAGGGGTATATATATGTTTAATTTGTGTAACATGCAGGTTGGTGTTAAGGCTGCAAACCACTTTTCGTCTACGTGAATACAGGAAGATTGTGAATAATTTGTGTACGCTTAAATAGCTTGTAAAAAGCGTTTTACACATTGTTTATGAGAAAAATGTTATCATGCTAAACCCTTCAAGATTGATGACGTTTTAACTACATTGCAACTCAGCACACCTCAGCAGATTGAACTCATTTTCGTATGTATGGAGGCAGGTAAATCCAAAGCTATTCCGTGATACTACAACATTTCATTTTATGGTTGTTTTTTTTATTTCAATATCACGGTTATATATTTTGATTTCTTGATATAACATTTTTAAAATCCGCTTCCATATTAAAAACTTACGCATTCGATTCGCTTCTTAAGTATATCAAACATATCTAATATTTAAAACACACATCTGGTACAAACATGGCATCTGAAAGCTTTGAAGCTTCCCTTTACAATGGTGTAGGCTGCCGTTATATCAAACAATTTTTTCGTGTCCTCACAGAGGACGCTTTTCAACTAGCACTATGTGTGAATTAGGTACAAGTAACCTGAAATGTACTGTTGTTTCGAGTGTTAATTTGCATTGCTTGTTGTCTATAGGCAACTGAAACCAAAATCCCTGGAGCTGTCTTTGTCTTAAATTTACGAGTTCTATAATGATTTTTTTACTACACCAAAGGCTACATATATATTGTGCATTCCATCATTTATTAAAAATTGCTCAAAATTGAAGTCACTCTTTAAGGCATCTGATAATATATATTAAACTTTCCGTTGTGGACGTGTTTTCTCCCGTAGGCTCAATAAGTAAAACCAATTAATTGTCCCACGTCCTTCGACTTTATAGCTGAAGGGGGTTTCTAAAAAAATATGTTGAACATTTGACATTACTGTAATATTGACTATGATGAAAGACTAGGGGACATTTCAATAATTCTTGACTATTTTGAGCTGTATGGACATTGTTTGTTTGCTAAAATGACTCATTGTATGTAAGCCCGCTTAAAATTAATGGAAATAACAGCGCCAGATTAACAACATGATATAGATTATTATTAGGCATTCTCATTAATTTTATTGATTGTGGTTTTGTTTTAAATGTTTAAAAAAGACAGTGGCCGGGGGGGGGGGGGGACTTACATATATAAGGTATACGGGGATGTGCCGCAGGAATGGGTCGCTTTTTTACAAAAAAATCCCTTAACATGGGTGCCATTTTTAGCGCAAAAATCCTTAAACATGGGTCACATTTTCAAGATATATATATGCTAAAATGGTCTCAAAAAGTTGAAAATTTTGAAAAATCAGCCTATTTTTTGGAGCAAAATCCCTAAACATGGGTGCACTTTTTCTCAAAAATTACCCTTAACGATTGGTATGGGTTCCACGGTCCGAGCAGCACACTCTCGTTCAGACCAAAGTGGAGTACTTTCCCGGTCATGTTGACTGTACATTCAAAAGTATGTCTTTTCTCTATGACCAAATAGCTGAACAAGCGTTGATGAGATAGAAGCGTAGAAGTAGGAGTATATAGCTCGGCATTACTAATAGTAAAAGAAATTCTAAAAACATAAATATTCAAATCAGATCATAACACTAAGCACCTGACGCCCAAATACTTGAATACGCTCTACATGTGGGCGTGTGTGTTCTAGCGGAACAGCGCAGGATTAATGATCGGAAGGTTGTGAATTCGAGCCTCGTTAGTGCCAACGTGTTGTGAACCTGGGCAAATCAGTTTATCACACTTGCCTTGTCGACCCGAGCGTATTGGGGAGCTGTTTAGGGGGGGGGGGAGATATCACAACCTAAGTGCTGATTGGTCTGCGCCTTTGGTCATTGGCCGCAAAAGATCTAGTTTAAGGCGAAATGGTTCTGACGATTCCCTTCACTAGGAACACCAGATGTCCATAAAAGAGTCACATTTGATCATACAGTGCCAGACATGTTCATAGACACCAATTTGTATAGACTTTTTATG
>JXSR01S012922.1:0-23467 GCA_000969725.1 Ophiothrix spiculata
GTGGCGGCACACATATATCAAAATATTTAGATATTCTCTTATTTTTAATTATCGTTGTCGACAACGATAAATACTGCCCTCTATAGTTGAATTTCTAGAATTGGCCTTTTCAGGAGATCTAATGAAAATTTAAAATTTCTGTTGATGTTTCTGCAATCTATGATGTGAAAGGACTGTTTTACAAACAAATCTTTGGCTCTTTCTCAATGTATAGCATCAATAAACATGTTTAGAGAATAGCCTCATACCCAAAATCAACAAATAAAATAGAATTCAAATTTTTGACTTTTTTGAAGGTTTTGATCAAAATTTTTCCGATAACTGATAATTGACTGTTATTTTCTAACATGGGAAGTGTAAATCATCCACAAACAAAATTTCAAAATTTTGTCCAATGCCCTTTAAGGTGTCAAATTGTTCGTTTGGGACCAGCGATCAAAAGTATCAATGGTGGGTGACCCCATCATCCGACCTTTCCCTTGGGGTCAAATTTTAAATTTTGTCCGATTTCAAAGATTAAGGTATCAAATTGTTCATCTTTGAAACCATTTCCTATTTCCCCCATTGGTTATAGTGATCATGTGTGCATTGTTTGGAGACCACTTTTGCATAGAAAAAAAAAACAAAAAATACACACAAGTTTCAAGTTGTCAGACCTTTAACCGAGAATGGAATCAACTTGTTTGGTACCTGGATCCAAGGTATTGATTGGCACGAGGTACTTGAGGCCAACACAACAAAACAAAAAGCTGATGCTTTCTACACCATACTTGATCCTGGTATGGGGATATGCTTCCCTGAAAAGTGAATAAAAGGGCCATAGTAATGACAAGCCATGGGTCACTACCTGCATAAAGTCCCTTATTAAACAAGGCCAACAAGTATTCTCTGCTGGCCAGGATCAATAATGAGGAATGAGGTAAAGCGTGAAATTGAAAAAGCGAAACAGTCGTACCACACTTCAAAAGTATGTGATTTGCAAAAAGCAAACCCCGTAAATGGCATTGTGAAATCAAAAAGGTTACCAAGAACAGTAGGACAGCCAGCGGCCTTTTGCGTCAAATTATTAAACATTACGCGATGTCCCGCGTAGCCTTAAGCAGCAGTTTTGGCAAGCAAAAATAATCTGAAAAGGCAAATATTTTTCAAAAATATCGTTATCAAATTTGTGTTCTTGAAAAATAACGCTTTGAACGGGATTATGTTGCAAAAACTTCAAATTATATGCTTATATAAAATCATTGAGATTGAAGATGTTTTAATACTTCATCAAAACACTTTTGTCCCAAATTTGGTCCAAGAAAACTCCACAGAATTACCTTCAAAACTGATCCAATCGAACTGCGTTTCATCTATATTTTCAAAACTACGAGGTGCCCAGCTCCGAAATTCTGGAAATATAAAGATCTATTGCGGATCTACAACCTACTCTTATTAGTTTTTCCAAAATCGCGTTGGATATTTTACAAGAAAGGATTTTGTTAATTATTATTTGATTCTCAATATCATGTCGCTATTTTCACCCCAACAGCAGTATCACGTGTGCGTAATCAGGAGGACAAACGCGTAAATTCTTCCGCGTTGCGCTACTCCACGCAGGTTTTTCAAGCATCGCGCGGTGGAAATACGCATTTACCTCTCAAAGACAGGTAAAAATGGCCGTAAAAAGTGTATAATTGAAGGCTAATGTTATGGTTATTTATTGTTAATTTCATGCTTTCCTGGACATGCTGGAGGGTGCCCATCTCTGAAAATAGGCAGCTTTCATAAATCAAAGTTTGTTCTGGCGAATTAAAATAATGCTGAATAATATGAAGTGTTAGATATTTTTCTATTCAGAGAATAAAAATGTAAACAAAGTTTTTAGTTTCAAGTCGCAATTTTACAACAAAAACTTTGGATGAAGATTGGAAAATTATTACTGAATAATATTTGTAAAGAAAATATTGGTTTGAAAGAGTATTTCATGAACTTTAATGTGATAATTTTAGAAATCCAGGGCTGTATTTAAGCATTCGAGAGTAAAGGTTATTGAGTACCATCAACGTGTAGTATATATGCATCACTTAATCCTTACCCTCCTACGTACAACAAAGTACTACAGTAAGAAATCAAGAATTCGCCTAAGTTTGAATACGTCACAGACGGCGGATATAAATGATCAGGGAATTGCTGCCCGGGCAGGCCACGCTCGGTGGCTTGGCATTGCTGGACATTGGATCGGGATAGCGGGGGTCAGGGGTTCGAATCCCAGGGGAAACCAGGGGGAACGGGAAATTTTTTCATGACGTATTTGGACTTAGACTGTCTTTAAGCGTGCGAGAGTAAGGGTTAAAGTGAGTCCCTCACCTATTCAAATTTCTAGCTATGGGTTTATGTGCTGCACATAGAATAAGAATAATTCCCATACATATTTAGCTTACAAGATATAGTTTGGTGCTCTGCACCAATGTGTGTCACGCATGCATGCATGATGTTGACTAGGGGCCTACGGTTCCGGTCTATGGCTTCCAATTTGTCACCTCTCACCGAATAACCCCCATTTTCCGAGGCAAATGCTGAATGACCCTTTTAAATACATTTTTTGCAAACGTTCTCACAGCTTCTCACCGAATGACCCTCTTTTCCAGGCTCTGCTCTTTTCAGAAAAAAAATGTTCTCACTATAAAACCTTAGCGAGAACACTGCTAATCCCCCTTGAATAATCATCGAAAGTCTAAGACCCTCCCCCTTCTGAGGTTGTTGCCGCACATTCCCGTTACTTCCGGAATTTAATTGGCCCCGGGTTCATAGTACAAAATTGAAAAAAAATGTATCAGCGATTTTTTAATAAAATATTTTTAAAAAACTGATGAAAATCATTAAAAGAAAACAATTAGAAGGAAAAGAACGCAGTTTCTAACGACTACCGGGATTATCATTTAAAATGTCAGTGGCACTTTTAAGCTTCCGTAGGAATTTTACAACTACATTTGTGTGTACCGCCCACGACCAGCTATTGCGTGATGGATGCATGAACAATGAAGCGAGTTTTACGTATTACCTTTCACATTCAATAATTATAAAAATAATAATCAGGATATATTTTGATTTTGGGGGGTTGATCGCTCAACCCAAACGGTTTTGAAATCTTTATATTTTTATAGGCCCATATGCGCAAAATTATAATTTTTCGTACTGTAGTAAACAGTCAACATTTTTGAATGAGCGGTTTACTTACTTACAGTTCACTCTACATTTAGTAGCCTGATCTCCGTGTGATTTATTCTAAATTAACGGTTTTAAATGAACTACAGGAGGAATTTAGAAATCAGGTACGATTTCAATAATTATCAGCATTATTAGAAAAAATATTCTTAAAGTCATGAGCTTGCTTGCAATGTACCTCTAATTTATTCTAAATGACAATTATCAGGCTTTACCTATCACGTGCTCCTCCATAATTACATAGTCAGCGCTGAACACAACCCTTAATGTCTTTTAAAAACTTTTAATTTCAACTTTTTCAACCCAACATCACCAAAGAATTTTACGTGAAAATGACTAAATATCCTAACCAAAACACTACAAAGACAAAATGATAACCAAGATGCAAAAGCCATATTTGTGCAAAACCTATATCATGTAAAATTTTTGAAACCCCCTTCCCTAAGAATTTTTGTGTCGTCTGAAAGATTCATCTGAAAGATGAGCACATAGGTATTACTTTGGTAGTGTGAGTGGGGATGTGGCTGTCTGTCTGTCGTGGTTAACAATGTTAACCTTTTTTCATTGTGTCACTATTCTCACATACTTTGACCGATTCCCATGGGACTTCGACACAATGGTCCTAGGGTAGGGGCACACATATGGTCCCAACTGAAATGGGATCAAAGGTCAACAAGGGGTCACCAGAGGTCAATGACTGACTGTGGTTGAAATAATAAGATTGATTACAAAATTCATATACTTTGTCAGATTTTCATGGATCTTGGACACAATTTTGATGAAAGTTGGTGAAGGGGAGGGTCTACACCATGTGGGTTCTTCGCTGACAAATTGTAATTAAAGGTGCATGTATTTGGTATGTTAAAGGTGTGTGGTTCATTTTTCTGAAATTAAAAAGTAAAAATAAATAATGGAATTAGGTCTTGAAATGTCATTATATCACAATCCCCCTCAAGCGTTTCACTGAAAAATACCATTAAAAGGTGGATGGATCAGTTTCTGGAAAAATTGGAATAAAGTCTTGAAATGTATTTTACAGGTCATTATATCACTATCCCCCTCAAGTGTTTCACTAAAAATAACAATTAAAGGCGCATGGATCAGTTTCTGGAAAAAAGATGCGGTCCTATCAGGTACAAAACATTTGAGATCAAATGCAAACCTGTACCCGGGACCTGTACATCATTGACAAACCGCGATGACAGACGACACTAGCGGTTCAGGGACCGCGATGTATTTTTTAAATAAAAAAACTTGCTTACATTGTCAAAATCAAATTTTTCTGGGACAAATGAATTAGGCTATACTGTAAAAAAGGCAAAATATTAATTACTTCGAAAAACTTATTTATTCCCAGCAGAACAACACAATTTATTGATTTTTCATGCAAAGTTAGATAAATGCATTTCTGAGAGGTTGAAGGTAAATAACTATGTTGAGACTTGTGCTCCAGCAACGAAAGGTTACTTTGACTGAGAATTTTAACTATCAAGCAAGGTCTATTGCTTGCATACGCACAATTTGGCAGAAATCTGTCAGGTGCATATGTGCTGTAGTCAAGGAATTGTAGCACCCAACCAGAACACAGTGCTTGGTTGCTATGCACCGGTGCAGTCTTCTAACTTGGTCAACTTTTTAGGGTGCAAATAGCGATGTTTTCTATCTGTACTTTCTTTAAGGTGTTTGGTCCATGAGAGATCCGCTCGAGCAATTTTAGTATAAATCGGTATGAATGATATTTTATCGATGTAGAACCGATTTTTAAAATAAAAATTGGGGGTCACAGGACTCGTTTTTGCATGAGAGTCTGTTTAAAAACACCATTTTTGGAGGTTTTGGGGGACAAATTAGTACAGGGGTCTATGGGAAATGTGGCAAAAGTGAAATTATTTAGTGTTGATTCAAAAAATCTGCTCGAGTAATTTTGTTAATTTTTTTACAAAAGTTGCGCACAAGTATTTTCTTTCAAATAAAACAATTAAAATTGGGGGTCACGGACTTAATTTTCAAGAAAAATATTAAAATATGGCAATTTTTATCTTCAAAACACTACTCAGAGTATATGCGCATGCGTATTGCGGCATTAACCTACTCGGAAACTAGCGCGTACTGGTACGCGTGGACGGCGCGTGGACCAAACACCTTAATTAGCACTTCAGCATTAAATTTATAAATTGCTGGAAAATAAGAAATACCTCTATGAATATACATAGATTTTATTAGCAAGTTGATGCAACTAGTATGTAAAATTAAAAAACCTAGAGTTTGACACATTAACAAAATTTTTAACCAACAAATGTTTTTTGTATTCAACCTCATTTTAGATAACATCATTATCAACAGAGAGGCTGAGACCGGTTATTGCTGGTCCCTGGAACATGGTGAGGCAGTTTGGTCGGCAGGATGGACCTGGCAAGCTGTGTAATGCACAGCATATGGTACTCAGTCCTGACGGGGATGTGGTTATAGCAAACTGGGGTGCATCACATATTGAGATCTACAGCATTAAAGGAGCATACAAATCTAGCATTAATACCCATAGCGAACCATGGCAGATTGTTGTCAGTTCTGACAACATATGCTTTATGACAAATTGGGATAAACACATTAGAATGTATGAATTAAGTGGCAAGTACAAAGGTTCATGGGCAGCATCTTGTCCTGATGCATCATCACGTGCACTAAAGCTGCAAGGCCTGGCAATAGATCGTGCAGGTGATTTGCTACTGGGTGATGTTAAGAATAAGTACATCTATAAGCATCAACAGGATGGTACCCATGTAGCCAGTATCAAGGTAGGAATGAAACCATGGTATATTGCAGTGACATCACAAGGCACAATAGTCATAGCAGACATGTACACTGACACTGCTCCACAGGTAATAAACAACACAGGACAGGTGCTGCACACTCTCAAGCATCCTGTAGATGAGTCTCAATGGTGGATACACAGTGTTTCCTGTCATGATGGCATCATCTTTGTTTGTACCTCAGACTCAATCTTGTGCTACAGTGAGTCTGGTGAATACCTTGGTTCTATGCCAATACCAAATGTATATCCCCATGGTGGGCTTGTAATGACACCAGACAGCAAGACATTGTTGGTTTGTGAAGCTTATTCAATCAAGGTGTTTACTAAACTCCCAGAATTTTTTACATAGATTATGTAAAGTTTTACATAATTTCGATATTGTTATAGAACTCCCTAACTATTGTGTAAAATATTACCTAATCCAAATTTTGTAAAAGATACCAAAATGTTAAGTAAGAATTTACCCTTTTTTCTAAGTAAGCATTTTTCACATTTGTTATGTAATTATTTTACAGTTCAGTTAAGGTGGTATTAAAGGCAAAATGAAGTTGGTCTGACTAAGATAAAAATAGGCCTGTTGCAAAGAGCTAAGCAAAAAAATCTTAATTCCAAAATTTGGGCCAAATCATACAAGTGGTTTTTGAGATATTGCTGTTTAAAGTTTCTTTGTATTCTATTGTTTTTGCCAATATATTGATGAAGTTAATGAGGAAAACTGGCAAAATGTGCTCATTAATATTAATTTTTTCCAATATTTTTCCAATATTTTTTGAATAAACCTTCATACTACTTTTACCTTTAATAATTTTAACTTGAAACTTTGCCAATGTGCTCCTATGACCTAAAACTTTAATGTATGATTTACCCGCCCATCTAATTTGCATATTTGCATAATTAATTAGCTTTTTGTATAATGCTCATTAATTATGCAAATATGCAAATTAGATGGGCGGGTAAATCATATGTTAATGTTTTAGGCCAAAGAAACACATTGGCAAAGTTTCAAGTTAAAATTATGTAAAATAAAAATAGTATGAAGGTTTATTCATAAGATATTGGTAAAATATTGACAAATATGAATATAATGAACACATATTATTGCCAATGTTGCTCATTAACTTAATCAATATATTGGCAAAAATGATAGAAAACAAAGACATTAAAATCAAGCATATCTTGGCAACCGTATGTCCGATTTCCTTCAAACAAAAACCATTTTGCTCAGTCCTTTAAGCTTTACTTGTTCAATGTAATCAAGTGCCTCTAAATGCAGTTTCTAATTTCCAGAAACATCCTTTCGATCCACCTTAAGTATAAATATTACATAGTTGTTTTGCAACTTTCTGCTTGAATTTTTGTGTTTGACTAATTTACATTTTTGTTAGTATACATTTTACACAATTTCTATGTAATGGTTTTACTGATCAATTTGGGTTTTTACTTCATTATTCTGTGACATTTGACAAGGCTATTTAGGGCATTTTCCTAGCAATATTAAATGATGTTATTCCCATAATTGATATTTGGGTTGTTGTTGGTGTTTGAAACTGAAACTAAGACTAGCAGAGAATGTATCTAAATTCCAAAGTAAGAAAGAAAACTTTGATTGATTTTATAACGAAAACAACCCCAGGTTTTCATTTACAGCCTACAGCATACATACCCCCCCCCCCCCCAAAAAAAAAAAGAGCAATAACTTCACGTTCACATCCAGGCATGACACAAGTGATGGTGTAAGCTTACAACATGTATAACATGTTGACTGTACGTATAGTATGCTATACCATGGTGTACTGGTTTACACTACAGTTACGGTATAGCATACTCACCACAGCCGGTCAGTCAGACTTCCCATCTGTTATCATGTAGGCAGGCTGTAATATGAAGACCTGACGTTGTTTTTGACATTTCGCAGTGAGCTCTTCATTATGGAATTAATCACAGTTTTCTTTCTTACCTTGATATTTAAAATTTAAAATTTAAAATACTCTGCTAGCCCCGATTTGTGACCTTCTCCACACTGTACGACATCTTGAATATTCCTCAACTTCGCGACTAGGTAAACTCCGATGTGTTACCTAGCTGTTTGACTTGTTTTCGCATGACAATTAAGCAAACTTCACAAAGTATATTAGGTCAAAAAACTTTCACAAATCTTTTGATGCCGTTTCACATAACTTGGTGCAAGAATTACAAAATCTAGGAAAATTTCTTTGTTACAATTCAATTATGTTGTTTACGTATTTGCTATCTGACATTGTGAAAGTTTTTGACGGAGTTTTACATATATTTTGTAAAATTCAAAATACATTACGCCCTTTTACTTGATGCGATTTCTGTGAGTTTACTCCATCAAAACGGTAATTGTAAGTCCAGTAAATGTAGATCATCTTTTTTCAGAAGGCATAATCAGTGACATATACAACAAATTTGACAGAAAGACAGAAAATCAGTTTTTATCATTTGTATTGGTTTCAGACTATTGCTGCATTGCCAAATGGAAGGTTCATGACCATTCAAATGGTTGTGTTACAGTAGTGGTCAAGCACATTTTTCTTGCTTAAAGGACATACCTAATTTTTTTCCAAATATATATCGTAAGTAATAACTCATTGCCAATATTGCCAAATATCACTTTTATGAAGTGAGACACCATAGTTGCTAACCCACGCTTTAGAAATGGGGGGGAGGGGTTACAAAATCAAGAAAATAGATAAAAGGGTGGGTTTATTGATTACATGGTTATAAAGGGTTGTTTTGTAAAAAGGGTGGATCAGAATTATAAAGGGTGTGTTCTTCACTGAGATAAAGTTTTGATCAAATGCAAATTCCTCACAATGCATAAACTATATTGATCATGATTCAACCAAAATAAAATTTATCAAAAAACCTTTGAGTATTAAATATTTGCAATTTGTGCTAGATAGACAGAGATTAAGATATTACTTTTAAATTTGCTAGTTATATTGTGGTGCACTGCAGTCAAATCCGAATGGCCAATAGGTTGGTTTTGGCTTAACAGCATGAAGGGAGTTTTCATATAAAGGGTGGAAGGGGTGGGTTAGAAAAAGGGTGGGTTAGAAATAAAAAGGGTGAGTTAAAAATGGCACTGCCAACTATGTTGCACATTTAATACCATGTAGATTGAGACACTGAAAAATGAAAACATAATTTCATATTTTCAAACTCAAGAAATAATTTTCACATAGTACTGTAAATATGAATTAGAAGGTTGCATAAATCAATTCATCTGGACTTACTTGTTTTTGAGTGACAACGTTTCATGTCGCATCCGAGAGACACATTATCAAGCCAACTGGTGATCTGGTGGCTTTTATGCATTGACCTGTGATGAGATGTTGACGTCACATATACATTATTTCCGAGAGACCATCCCTTAACAAAGGAAGAGGACTTCACCACAACTTAGCGGGGCCTACTCATCTGTCAACGACAAAATTCAGAAAAGACTAAGTTCCTCAACCTGTGACGTTAACATCTCATCACAGGTCAATGCACAAAAGCCGCCAGATCACCAGTTGGCTTGATAATGTGTCTCGGATGAGACATTGAACATCGTCACTTAAAATAAGTAAGTCCAGATGAATTGATTTATACAACCTTCTAATGTTTGAATACCTGGATAAATCAAAATCTTCATAAAGGTATGTAAATATGAATATTTTCACGTATGGCTACTTATGATCCATTTCGCATGTTTAAATTGTTGCACTTGTAAATTGTCTGATGTGTGACAGTATACATACATATCATATTTGAAAGTACATTTACCTTTGTGCTAGATAAATTAGCCAAAAATAAATGTAGCATGAAATTAACTACTTAAATTTTAACCTAAATTTTGTAGCTTCATTAAAAAGGCATGAGGTATCTCCAATTTTTGCCTTCTTGTGTTCAGTGATCATGCTTGAATTTAAACACATAGGTAGTAACATCTGTTATTTTTGCCCATAATGTGACGGCATACTCCCTCGGGGGCTGTATTAATGTACATATGTGTGAACGGACATGGAAAGCACTGCTCGTATTTGAAGGTCTAAAAACTGATTTTTAACAAAAAGGTATGTTTTCTCAAAATAAAAATACCCAATTTCCCCAAAAATGAGTGTTTTTCGAAGAAAAAATCCCAAATTCTAGAGTAACATTGCACATAATAAATTGTTGTTTAGGGGTATCTCTTCAAGGAACGCTAAAAATTGCCATGTAGGGAGTATTTTGTAAACCTCTATGTTCACACATGTGTACATCAATATATCTGATTTCGATTTAAATTTTAGTGTAATTTAATGAAGTCATTGCTGGCAGTAAGTTTCAAATTTCAAAGTTAGACCTGCAAATGGAAGTTGCATCTGAGTTGTATCATGGCAGTAAGTTAAAATCCGGGGTGTACTTTTTATGTCAACTAAAGCATGTTCAGTTTTGTATCTGACAGTGTATTATTTTCTATAGATAATTCTATCAAGTGTTCTGATAAATCTGTTCTAACAAAATCAGTGACACATGAAGAGTTTGTGATAAAAGCCTTTCAAATGAAAGTTGGATGTGGAAGTCAGTTTTATTTTGTGATCCAAATCTCAAGTTATAATGCTCCTAAATAGTGTCTGACTGATGTACTCAGATCGTAATCGGCCGATTAGTTTCAAATTGACTGATTCTGATTCTCTAAGTGTATATACAAAGGACAATAAATTGCCCACATTAACACAATATATATAAACCCATCAATCAATTACCCCTCATGCTTTTGTCAGATTTAATTCTAGGCAAATATATTTATTTTTTATAGTATTTTTTGCTGCTTATTGGTTCTGATAAGTCTAGTATAATACTAAAAGATTCAATTGATTTGATCTTGTGCACTTTTCCTAGGTTCACTAAATCGGTTTGTGAGATTGGCAGAATATATGTTTGTTCGTAATACCGATTCCGATCGGATAGCCTTAAACTCGGTTCGATTCCAATCCATCCGGTCAGATTGGTCAGACACTACTCCTAAAAATATTTAAAGATTGATTTGGGAATCATAATTTTGTGCTATTGTCATGATTTTGACACTGGAGCAAAAAAAAAAGAACTTTGTCTCAGATTCCCACACACATAGGGTTGAAAATTCACATTTTACCACTTTTTTTAAAGGCTTTCGAGAATCATTTTTTTTTTTTTTTTTTCACATCGAGAGAAAAAGAAAGAAGAAAATTCGGCATCAAAGCAGCGGGGAATTAGTGGGCTAAAATGCAATTGAAAAATGTATGCGTACCGCATAGTCTTTTCGATTAAAAACAAACAAACACATAAGAGCTTTGGGTTTCGGGAACCTGAGACAATCTTTTTTTCTTACTTTAGGGAAATTCGGTGCATACGGTACTTTTCACACCAATTTGTTGGATGTGAATTTTGCCTAATAAAAGGGACAACAGATTTGAATTTTTTCCTCAGAAAATGTGTAACTACTTTGGCGATAAAAAAGTCAGCAATTAATAGTGTTTAAGTTGTGTTTTCACACACAGTGCTAAGAACGAAATGTCAGGTCTAAATGGACCCCTTATTCACTTATTAAGTGATATTTAATCTTCTTATAAGTTTTGAGGTCAAATTTCTGCTACAGTGCATTTTGTTTGAAAATATGAAAGTTGGTCTGTTGCAGAGACTGATCAAGAGTTTGTATTCAAAACATGGCCACAATTTGTACCACTCTTTCTAATGTGAAGAAAATTGTTTCAACCAAGGAATTTTTATAGGGGAATCAGGATACACTGCCATCTTGTGTTGCTCATGGAGCAGAGTTATTCTACCTCCGGATATATTCCAAGATTGCGTAAATCAATGCATTTTTGTTTCAGCAAAATGTATTTTGTTTCAGCGTGTGCATTTTGTTTAACGTGCAAAATGTTTCAAGTAGCAAGTACTACCACTTGCTCTGATCAACGTACGCCAATTTTCCCGCTAATCAGTTGCGGAGACTCTCGAAGTGGCGCATGCAGAGCCGTAAAATGTTGGCGGTACAATAACTCGCCCTCACATTTATGAGCAACAATCCAAGAAGGCTGCTGTCCCATAGGATTTTCATGGCGGTGAAATCAAAATGGCAGGGAGTACTGATTCCCTTTTTTAAATTCCTTGGTTTCAACACAAATGATAATCGTGCATAAGATTCATGCAGTCTCCTCAACATATCCTGTGATGCCTCCAGTCTCATTCAAGACTAAGGCAAGTTCTATTTGGTTTTACTTGAGCTGACTTGTATTTTGATTTCTCAATGGGAAAAATAAAGGACATATATCATTTGAATGCTTAGAATTAGATTTTCTAGAAATTAACACCCCCACAAGGCAATTTTTCCTAACAATTTTTACCTGATTTTATCGATGAAATTCCCCAAAGAAACACAAATTCCAGGACCAAAATTTCTGTCTTGATGCTTTTAATAATAATACCATAAATGTGTATTGCTTTAAGCATGGGGAATCTAAAATATTCATTAAGAATTGAAGACCCCAGAAGAATATGCACAAATACCAAATCAGGATAATATTGCCTTTTTGGGTGACTTTAATTTCTTGAACAGCCCAAAATGTGTAGTAAACATGTGCTCAATGTCAGAGTATATTACACAATGATATGTTAATTTTGTTTTAATCCATTGTTGCGTTTTAATTTGTATATTTCAATTTAAATGAAAATCAATAATGTACAGTATTTTAAGTATTTGTTTATTTATAGAGAGAGTTCTTGCTATGTACTCATAATGATAAGAATAAAAACAAAAAGTTTTACAGAAGAAAAGATCAACTTTGTGTGTTATGACAGCTCTGTATGATTATGTTGCAATGTGTAATGTAAATTGAAGGAGAAATTTAAGGGGGTGTTCACATTTAATATACAAATATATACTGACTTAAAGATCTCTGGTTAAAACTATGGGCCTGAAGTGACTAAAATTTAGCTATTTTACTGAGGGGCGTAGCACCGAAGTAAAATAGCTAAATTTTAGTCACTGAAGGGCCATAGTTTTAATCCAGAGATCTGAAAATAGTCAGTATATATTTGTTTTATACTGTATCAATAAATTTTAAATAATGTAATTTTTACTTGCCAAATGGCCCGATTTAATATAATAAAATGCACTAACGAAATGCTATAACCATGAATGCAAGCAATAGGTTAATGTGCGTATTTGCTTGCGTTTCTAAGTTTGTTGCGCGCGTAATTCCGTGTGTGAAAGTGATGCGGCTATACATTACGCAGAAAAACCGTAAATAGTCTTTTCAAACGAACTATTTATGGGTTTTTCTTTAGATGGTTGAAACTATTTGAAATAATGTCGTAGGGTTTCAACAGGCTAAATTTATTAATACAGTATATAATTGTGATTATTTTCCCACTCGTGAGCTGCTGACTAGCCCATTCCAAATGTGAGTGTCTCACTCATGACTAAAAATGATTTCAAGTCTCTCATTGTGGGTGTCTCACTCACAAGCCTTTTGTGTTAGCGCACAAGTCGTTATTTGTTTTATGTAACTCTATATGATTATGTTGCATTGTGTAATGTAAATTGAAGAAGAAACTAAGGGGGTGTTCACATTTAATTGTGACTATTTACCCACTCATGAGCTGTTCACTAGGCGATTCCAAGTGTGAACACAATTAGAAAGTGTCTCACTCATGACTATAAGTGATTTCAAGTCTCTCTCATTATGGGTGTCTCACTCACAAGCCTTTAGTGTTAACGCACAAGTCGTGTCTATGTGTTAATGCAATGGTCAAGACGTCTTGCTCTAGATGCAATTTTTTTGCAATCCATTTTTATATCAATATCAATAATGAGAGAAGGTCATATTGACCCCAATAAGATAAGATGTTGACATAACTAACATGTGATGATTGGCAAGATAAGACAAGGACTTGTGGAATTATTATTATTATTATTATTTATTATCTTTATACAGGGTGGCCCATATCAGCAAAAAGCTGTTCTTACTCAGGGCCCTGTTTACATTTAACTATATACTACAACTTTGTACAAGATAAGAATTTTAAACATCAACAAAATAAAACAAATTAACAAATAAAATACTTTACAAGCTTGTTAATTTTGGGAACTTGAATATGCTTGGAAATTATGTGCTTGGAAAATACGTACACAAGCTCGTAAATTTTAGAAACTCGGAAATGCTTGGAAATTTTGCACGCAAAATTATGTTCATAAATTTATGAGCTGGTATATTTTATGAGATCGAAAATGCTCGTAAACTGTGAACTTAAGAAAATAGAATCAGTCATTGCAAAGTAAATATATCCAACCTGTAAGTTAAATATTAATTCAAACCCAGAAATTACAAGTTGTCTTTAGTAGCTCAGTTGGGAGAGCATCAGACTTGTAATCCAAAGGTCCATGGTTCAAATCCTAAGATATTAGACTGAGGTAAGTGAAAGTAGTAATAGTGGATGTCGATTTTGTATTCATGGTGATTTTGAATCTGTATCCATAGAAAGAAAATGAACCACGCCAGATAAAATGGAGGACTAAATTGAATTTTATTTCACCTTGACCTTTTGACCTGATAAATAGATATCACCCTCAATGAAAAAAGTGAGCAATTCCGACCTTGTAACGAGCAACATTTAGGAGCTTGTTACAAGCCTGTATTTTTAGCTCGTAATAGTACAATTTGTTTCAAATACGAGCGCATTTTGTTTCAAATACGAGTGTGTTTTGTTTCAAATACGAACACGTTCTGTTTCAAATACGTGATCGTAACGAGCTCGTAACGCACTTGTAACAAGCATGTAAACATGCTCAACACGAGCTCGTAAACGTGTTTGTAACAAGCTCGTAAACGTACTCGTAACAAGCTCATAAACATGCTCGTAACGAGCTCGTAAACGTGCTCGTTATGTGCTCATAAAAAAAAGTTTGTTACAAGCTGAATTTTTTTCATAAGGGATAATCAGGCTCAGCTGTACATTGCCTGGTTGTGACACTGTGCAGTTGATAATTTCCTGTAACATACCTCCACTTCATCTAATAACTATAGTTGAACAGTTAAGCATTAGAATCGTTCAGTTTTTGAAGAAAGCATGAAACTTTGCACATGGTATCTATAATACCCAGGGGTCTTAAAAAGAAATGGATACAAATATATTTCCCCCTCTGAGGGCCGCCATTTTGAACTCAAATATGGCCGTCATAATCCCTATATTTTGCTCATATATAATGTTTTATTGCACCTAACACCAAAATTCAAACGCCTTTACATATGTTTTTGATGTCCAGGGTAATGTTAGTAGTAACAGCAATAATGTTTGAGACCGTCATATTGGATTTCAAGATGGCCGTCGCGTGTTTTACATACATTATGTTACCTACAATAGTTAGACTAAGGAAACCATTTCCTAATCCACCAGTTAGGCACAGGCAAACACGTTTTGTTGTTTCAGGACCCTTAATTATCCATATCAATTTGTTTGCCGATATTTTAGTGGTGAATATGACCATGAGGGCACTTTTTACTTAAAAGGCTACCTAAAATAAATGGCACATTTTTATTGTAAACCGCATTTATTAACTCATAAACCACTTGATGTCAACTTGTTTGCATTGATAAACGGCTTCTGGAGTTCAACAACACATTGGGAAAAATGTGACATTGCGGATACGGTCAAATTACATGTTCAAAATGGCAACCAAAATGATTGTAATTGACTAAAAAGCCCTTTATCACTATGTATAACCTGATATCATTTTCAAATTAGTAAACAGAAGTTTACAAGTTTATAACAAGATCATTTTAACGCCGAATTATGTCATTCTCATATTTCAAATTAATAACGTTTCCGTTAATGAGATCTAAAATGGCTGCCAAAATACATTTTGCCACCCGGAAATGGACCAGAGTGGCATTAAAACATCATTAAATGTGTAGAAATATTAAATAATCAATTATTCATGCAAAATGGTATTCAGGATAACATTAAGCCCCCCTCTTTCTAAAATTGCATTTTACAAATTCAAAATGGTGTCCACATGAAATTTAAAAATGCTGACTTTTAGGGGTAACAACTGACACAATTATCCGTAAATTGAATTGCTAGTACATTTCTAATCGAGCATTACGGCCACAAAAGGGTTCCAAAGTAGACTCAAATGACTGTTAAAATGTAATTTTAAACTAAAGTAAGAGTGACATTTACACTGCATTAGAAACATTTATTATTCAAAATCGATGGAAAATTATTTTAGTGATTGCAACATGACTTTTTATTCCCAATATAGGTTGAATACATGTTTCATATTCAAAATGGTACCAAAGTAGAATGACCGAAATACAAATATTTATATTCAAATACGTTATACCACCATTAAGACAGCATTTAAAACTGTATTAAAAAAAAACCTTTTTAACTGAATTGTGTCATTCAATTCAATTTGGTGGAGAAAATAAGGGCCGCGAAAGAGCTGCCAAATGCATTTTTCCTCAGCTTCAAGGCAAATTTTGACCTTATTATATATATTAGAATATATGACATATGTTAACAACATTTTAGGGATATTTAATTATATTGTAACTCTCAAAACCATTTTCCTTGATAACTTCGAAATTCAATATTTTCAAAATCGCTTTAATGGTGATCTAACCCATTTAGGCATAAAAATGTGGTTAAAAGAAGTCATTTTGGACTTTATTTTGGTACTATTGTGGATTTGAAACATGGTTACAACCTTAACGGTGGGGTAAAAGTTCCCTATTATAATCTTTAGAACATTTCCTATTGTTTAATTTGAATGATAAATGGTCTATAATGCTACTCAAATAAACTTTGTAATATAAAATATATATTAGTTGCCATTTTGGAATTCATTTTTTATTTGCAACATGCTTAAAACTAAAATTGTGTATAATTGGGTCACCTATTACTCTAAAAATCGCTTTCCATGGATTATTCTGAATATTGGTAAATGCTTATAAATTCAGTTGGTCAAAAATCAACATCACCATCATGTTCCTTGTAAAAATTCCTTTCTGGAAATGTATACTTTTATTAACTTTAAGCCCTTTGTTCAAAAGTTATGGTACAAAATAAATTTGCAAAAATGCAATAATGAGTGATGTGCTTTCCCCCCTTAAACGCCACCCTAGTGTATGTTTGGCAACAGAAATGTATTTTTGCGTCCATTTAGGAATTCATTCTAGGTGCTGTTAGGATTTAAACATGTAATCAACACAGTTGCAATCCGTTTTGCATTGATTTGTTTTAAATATATTTAAGGCCGTTTCAATCCCATTCTAGCCCAGATCTGAGCTACAGCATTGTATTTTGACGATCATTTATGAGCTGATTATGGGCAACTTATTGCATTTGAAATATGTGAATAATACATTCTGACAAAAATATTATCGTAACCCCACATTTTTACTGATTACTAATGATAATAGGCGTTAAAAAGGCTTGTTTCCGGCAATTTTCCTAAAAATATGATATTGTGTGGCCATTGTGGCCGCCATTTTGAATTAAAACATATATATACCACCTAATTTTAATCCCAATATGTTTGTTAAACTCGTTTGATTGAAAGAGGAAAGTTGATATTGAAGTGGTTTACAAGTGACTTTAATCGTGGGGTTTTTTATAATGAAACTATGCTATTTATTTATTGTGGCTTTTTTGAAAAAAAAAACGCCCTCACAGTCACAGGTCACCGGTAACAAGGTAAGATTTAGATACCTGTGGGCCCTTGCTAAGAGAAATATATAACAGTTGCTTGCGCCTTCGGGTATGGGTGGCCCCTAGAAGCTCGTATACTAATATTGAAATTGAGATACGAGTTGTACTGTAAACACCATGCGGCCATCTTGAAATCCAATTATGATGGCTTGACATAAATTATGTCACTCCCAAAATATTCTAGGGCATAGAAAACATAGGTAGAGGCGTTTGAATGGTGGTCTTAGGTGTAATAGAACAGGAGATATGGGCAAAAATATAGGGATTAAGGCAGGCATATTTAAATTCAAAATGGCGGCCATCAGAGGGAGAAAAATATTTGTATCCATTTCTCTTCATATACCTTGGGTATAATAGATACCGTGTACAAAGTTTCATGCTTTCTTCAAAAACTGAACGATTCTGGTGAATCATTTATCTTAGCTATTCTGCTACTATAATATTGCCAATATCTTAATTAATGTTGATTTAAGTATGGGCAGTGTCAATTTTGATGTACACTGTGCATGTATATAAAAATAGATGCTGCTACTTTCCTGATTTATGCTACCGGTACACCAGATGAAATTTAAGCCATTACAATCAAAAACATCTGATGTTGAATTCAGAGGGAGGTGCTAATATTTAAAGTGCATTGGACAAATTTCAACATTTTATCTGTGGATGATTTGCACTTCACATGTTAGGGAATAACAGTCAGTTTCCAGATATCAGGAAAATTTTGATAACAACCTTTAGAAAAGTCAAAAATTTGAATTTTATTTTGTTTGTTGATACTGGGTATGAGGCTATTCTCTAAACATATTTATTGATGCTGTATATCAAGAAAGTATGGCAGATAGGTTTGTGAAACTTTCCCTTCACATAGGTTGCAGATGAATCAAAAGAAATTTGGACTTTAAGTTAGATCTGAAAAGGCAGTATTTATCGTTGTCGACAATCATAATTAAAAATAAAAGAGTGTATAAATATTTTGATAATTGTGACCCGTCATATCATAAGGTACCTTAAGGGTCCCAAAATCAAAATCAAAATTGATTTTTGATCTCACCTGAAGCTTTTAAGCTTTAAAATGACACCTTGCCGTTGGTTATTTAATGTTCGGTTGCAAAGTTACATTCAAATTGGCAAAAAACATCGGGCTGATTCGGAAAACTATCAAGTTTAAAGATTTTGTACTAGGTAAAATTTGAATGGAGAGAGAATTTTTATCTTGGTTTTTAACACATTTTTCTTATGTTTTGAATGTTGGGTAACTTTTCTGATGAAATATGGTGGACGTGATTTTTGTCTGCCCATATCAGGAAATTTGCTATGCCAACCTTATGGTACCTTTCGATATGGCTGGTCACTTATAGGGATTGAATTTGACAATGAAACTTTGCATGCTGTCTTTATTATGCTGATACTTCAAATGACGCAAACATTTCCAATGCCCCTTTAAGGGCACAGTTAACCCCTCATTTTCTGAAATATTTCATGCTTTGTAACTCAGCAACCGATAACTAAATCCATATAAAAGTATACATTTCTAGATGTGGATTTTCATGTAGAAGATGATGGTCAGGTCAGTTTTGGACCAAAATGTATGATTTTGGACCAAGGTCCAAAAAACCCATGTTCTTGGACCATTCATTTATAAACAACCTAACTAAATTTTGAAAAAATAAAAGTTGGACCTCGAATGCTTTTTAGAATCTAGAAACACATGTCTAGGAACGCATTTCTCAAATTTTTGATTTTTGACTTACTTTTTGAAATATTGCCAAAAATAGGCCAAAATTGACCCAAAATGATTTTTTTGTCATTTTTGGCCTATTTAAGGCCTATTTTTGGAAATATTTCAAAAAGTGAGGTAAAAATTAAAAATTTGAGAAATGCGTTCCTAGACATGTGTTTCTAGATTCTAAAAAGCATCCGAGGTCCAACTTTTATTTTTTCAAAATTTAGTTAGGTTGTTTGTAAATATAGTGGTCCAAGAACAAGGGTTTTTTGGACCTTGGTCCAAAATCATGCATTTTGGTCCAAAACTGACCTAACCATCATCTTCTACGTGAAAATCCACATCTAGAAATGTATACTTTTATATGGGGTTACCTATCGGTTGCTGAGTTACAAGGCATACAATATTTCAGAAAATGAGGGGTTAACTGTGCCCTTAAAGGAGCTTGGTCCGATTTTTCAAAATTAAGTTTTTAATGTCATATGAAAGATGACCACTCAAAAGGTTTCAAATTTTAGCTCAATCGGTCCAACCGTTTTGATTTTACAGGCAATTTTGTATTTCAGTGCTGCCTATACGTTACTGTGTAAAATTAGTTATGGTTACCATAATTAGACACATTTTCATGTATATCTCCAAAACGAAATATAATTTTGCCGTGAAATTTCACATGGGTTATGAGAAAAATATGAGCAACATTCTGGTACCAAAATCTCAAAAAGTTTGAAAAAAAGTTGAGGCAATCGGACCATGCTTCTTTAATGCAATTTAAATATGGGATTTTATATATCCTCTATTATAATTGAGGGTGGTCTCTTTACCATTTGTCAAGGCATTGACTGTTCGCTTATGGATTGTGCCCTAGTGGCATAATTACCTATTGACCTAGCCTTATTCTGCCCTGTATCCATTGCATGTTCACTTCGGCTATGCACACATGAGTGCATCGTTTTTCACCCTTCATGGGAGACATAAAATGCACGAAATTGAAAAGTCTGTAACAGATGAAATGATTAAATCAAAATTGATATCATCTACAAAGTTTCCCATTTCAGGTGAGCCATCACATTTCTCCTCCTCCTGGTCCATTATGCATTTTAATTTGTATTCTGGGAGCTTCAATTTGAGAGAAAAACATAAGATTATGTGGGGTCATTGGTCAAAGAGTGAGGGGTCGTTTGATGAGAGAAATTAGCTCTGGTGATAGAAAATTTGCATTCGATGAAACAAAAATATGTGGAGTCTTTTTGTATGATGCGACAGTAAAGCATATGAGGTCTCTGGTTGACAGCAAAAGCAACTTTACAAATATGGGGTCCCATATCAATTATGCTTACCCCTCACCACCTCTATTAAACCAGATTCACTCATATTTAGCATGTTTAGAAGCACCAAATTATGCCGTCGGTAAAAGAATCAACATGTTGATTGTTTGTGCTGAAGGTCACAGTGATTATCTGCCATACACAAGGTCGCATGTGCAGCGTGCATAACCAATGGATATGATCACTAAGTAAAACATCACAAGTGAATAAATGCACATGGAAGAATGGCATACGCCATAAGCGAACAGCCAATGCATACCGGGCCTAAGGCATATTTTGTGAATCCCCATGAGTAATCGCAAGTACCTCCCTCAGATTTGCACTTTGGTAAATTTATTAGGGGTTTTGGCAGTAGCATTGACAATTTTCTCTGCACCCAATTAATTTTGATGGTGGAGGCATCTATTTTGAAATAAGCATTTTTACTATGCAAAGAGTGATGTGCTCTCTAAAAGTATGTGGACTTTTCTTTCGAGTGAAAAACAGTTTTATACCATTTGCACTGATTCATTTCAATGAGATTTTGTTACCGATGAGGGCAAGAATTCTATTCCTAATAGAACACTGTATGATTTTGAGGCAGCTATTCAAAGGGCTTTGACTTGGTCCCTGAACCTGTTCGTCTTATCTTTTATCAAATATATATTGTTCATAATAATCAGCAAACACTTATAGCTAAAATAGTGAACTTTATTTCTTCAAATACTCGTGACCAATAACTTGTTATGATTAAATCAATTTATCTCACATTCTCCCCAGGGTCTATTTAAAGAATAGGTCTATATTTATATATTTAAAGGTGTAAGATCCAATGTCAACGTATGTAAAATTTACTTCTTAAGTATTTGACCTTGGCTTCTTAGAAACAGTTTGTGCGGTTTACCCTAGGAGATGTTTGCTTTACTCGTAAGAGGCAAAGAAGGTATGCAACCCTGGGGATGAGGCTGTTACATAAATACATATAGAAATGTGCAACCGTAAAATCACTCGCTCAACCTAAAAAAACTCAAACACTTACCCACACATCTCAAAAAACTTTTCTGCGTATGTGTCCGCCCTCCGCCCACAACCTAAGAGACACTAATACATACGTGGGGATCCCCAAAACACTTTAGCGTAAGGACGCAACCAAAAGAACACTTATGCGTATATGCGCAAGCCTAAAATCACTTGCGCAACCATTAACATGTATGCATGCATCCAAAAAAAACAACCTTTACACGTAACTAAAGAAACTCTTTCGCATATGTGCGCAGCCAAAAAATGATTTGATGCTCATTTTCAGCTATGAACAGGGTGGACAACCACGCCTGACCCTCACCCTATTATTAACAAAAGAAAACCAGTTACATACTGCCATAATCAGGTAGATTGATCACCAACAAAGTGGTCTGTCATTTTTGGAAAGTTTCCACCCAAAATTGAACAAACCATGGTAAATTATAAATTTAAGGAACTCTTCTTTGTTGGTACCCTTTCTGCTTTCTACTGGGAAGCTCAATAAATTTGTTTTAACTCATCAAGATAGTGCTGGTAAACTATCAAGGTAGCTCAAAAGGCAGGTAGGTACTTGTTTTTATGCATATCAATTGAAGCATTTGCTATTTTTTAAGTAAAAGGTGCTTGAGTAAATACTGTCAGTTAAAGGTAGAGGTAATAGTATTTACTACACTTTATGCATACATCAGAATAGAAGGTCGAACACTAGAAAGAGTAGAAGAATACAAATATCTCGGACAAACATTGAAAATGGAAGACACCACGAAGGAAGAAGTATTGCTAAGAATTAAGGCGGGATGGATGAACTTTGGCAGACCGATAAAAACATACCTATGTCGCTGAGAAAGAAGCTGTTTAACCAGTGTGTACTATCAACCATAACGTATGGTGCAGAGACATGGTCATTGACAAAAGAACTGGAACAGAAACTTATTACTACTCAAAGAGCTATGGAACAAAAAATGATGAACTTGTCACTTCGAGACAGAGTAAACCACACAACTATCAGACAGAAAACTGGGGTTATTGCAAGCTTTTTTTTAAGAAAACAGGAACCGGGGGCAAGTATCTTGAATAAATTGCCCCCTGCTCACGGGGATTTTACCTGATCCAGGGGCAATTAACTAAGTTCTGGGGGCAATTGTTAAAAAAAAAATAAACAAGTTTTCCAGCACGTAAATTTACTATACCATAATAAATGTTTCCAAATTTTACTTGCAGAACAATATCAAGGATATTTATGACATAATACCCCTTAAAGGGCCCTAGTGGCCCCTGCAGGATGAATACCTAAAGCTGCCCCTCCACCAAGAAACATTTTAGAGTGGTTGTACAGAAAAGAAAAACTAAAAAAAACCAAAAAAAAACCCAGAAATTTACATTTTTGAATTAAAAGCAAAAAGTGCCCGGTTTCCCTGTTATAAAGGTTTAAAGTTTTAATTTTCTGCACATTTGAATACGAAAGTACGTTTTTAAATGGCCGTATTTGCTAAATAAAAGATCGTTTTCCACCAATTCCAGTATATATGGTACATTATACGATTTAAATAATTTTATAATTTTTGGCATCTTATACATAAAAAATGGCTATGCCCCTCCCCCACCAAGCCCCGCCCACCCATCTACCAAAAGCAACAACACCCAGTCACATTAACA
>JXSR01S012922.1:24528-35591 GCA_000969725.1 Ophiothrix spiculata
GAAGGAATTTCATTCCATAGACGTGGAAGAGACACAAAAAGGGAATTGAAAAAAGAAGAACTCCTGGCTGTTACATGCAACAATCTAGAATCATTAAGGCTACTTTTATGCACCATTTTGTCAAAAGAATGAGGTAACAAGCCATTCATTAGTTTGAACCCAAATACAAGTCTGTGGAATTTGCAGAAATCCCCAAGTTTTAAAAGACCTAATTCCCATTCAACATCAAATGAATTTCTATAAAATAAAACACGGGTAATTTTCCTTTGAACCTTGTCCAAACTATCAATATGATTTCCCTGAAATAGAGCCCAAACACAAATACAATAAACAAGATGTGGTAAAACAAGAGACTTGAAAAAATTCAAAAGAACATTAGAAGACATGTTTTTGGTACACCTAATGATAAAGCCAGACAACTTGCATATCTTATTTGTGACATTGTTGATATGAGCACCAAAGGAAAGATATTTGCTAAAAGTGACACCCAATAATTTGAAATCACTAACTTCATCAAGAGTTGCATCTCCCATTTAATAAGAACTACAAAATTTCGGAGAGTCAGACCAAGTCATGTGCATAACAGATCATTTAGAAAGATTTAGAGGGAGCCTATTGGGCACAGACCACTTGAACACATTTTCAATATCCTGCTGAAGAATAGCATGATCACTGTCACCAAATTGAAATAAAGGAGAAGAAACCACATTATTTATATCATCAACAAACAAAATAAAATGGGGCCTAGGACAGAACCCTGAGGTACACCAGAGGTTACGGAACTCCAATCAGACAATGATCCTTTGAAAATAACCCTCTGTCTTCACATAAAAAGGAAGTTCTGAATCCAACCTAGAAGTGGGCCTCTAAATCCCAAAGAATTATGAAGCTTAGTCAACAAAAGGTTGTGATCAACTTTATCAAAGGCAGAGCTAAAATCCAAAAAGACACCATCGACAAGGTATATAGTATATATGGGTAACTTTTTTAATTAGGGGTCCAATAGGCTTTACACTAAATTACCATTTTCATGGCTTTATTTTGGGCTCTAGAATACTAATATGAGTAAACTTGCTTTTGTAAAACAAACTGGACCAGCAGACCTTTATATTGATACCAAATTTGATGAGGAAAGTCCTTCCATTTTTCGGAAATTTGACTTGAAGCCCTTGTGTCCATGCATTTTTTTATTCATAATTTGTGACATTTTTAGATGTTAACATTTTGGGTCTTGTTTTACAGTATAAAAATGACAGTTTGATTAGAATTATTTGATTTTATGAAAGTTTGTAGGCACATTTAAAATGTAATCAAATGTGAACTTTGTAAATTTTGCTATTTGTGTGCTGTTGTTCCATGAAGTTGTGCTGTCAGACGTAACTCTTTCGTGTCCACATAGTTATGTCTGATATTCCTTATTTCTGTGGTTAAAAAATTGATGATGAATACTCCCCTAAGTCAAGCTATTCATACTAAAAGTCCACCAGTACATGTGGTGTGTACATATACTAACACAAACAAATTATCTATCAACCTTGTCAAAACACACCCCTTTTTCCGAAGAGGGCTGCAATTTGGTGTCCATGAGACAGTTATGTCTGACAAACTTTAGGGCTCTTGAATATAAATACTGATGACTTTATTTTAAGAAATTTGGTGTTTCTATAAGACTATGAGTCCCACTAGTCATTTCAAACACAAAACAAGAACTATTTTTGTGTCTTCACAACAATCACAATCAATTTAAGTATTTGGTGTCACGCCACAACAAAGAGTTATGTCCGACAGACATTGCATGAATTGAGTTAGTAAATGCAAAAGAAGTCTCTCTTAAAAACACAAACCCTCCTCTTTGACTTCACACTAAACTGACTTAGTTACATACAATTCAGAATTTTTCAAAACCATTATCCTTCATATTAAATTGGTAATATTTGTCAGACATAACCTGGACACCAAATTCTTCGTGTCCAAGTTATGTCTGACGTGAAAATGCCCATTTAAAGACTCTAATATCATAATGAAATAAGTAGGTTGGCTCTGAAGTAAAATATCATGATAGACAATTCCATTTAGCATTTTTATGAAAGTCCAGCAGCTCGATCTAGAAACCAATCATGTAGTAATTCATTATACAGTAGCAATGCTTGCTGGACATAACCCGGACACCAAAAAGAATAATTATTCAGAAAATGATAAAATGACATTTGTATTGGCTTTAAATGGTTACAAATATTGACCAAGGGTTAGAAAAGAAGACTGTCTGTAAAAAATATAAAAATACTGACTACCAGCTATAAAATGAGACTTTATATAAAATGTCACCATAACATTTGGTGTCCATGTTACGTCTGACAATTTTAATTTTGGATGGCATCCTTTGGAAATTGGACGTGCAAACCATTTCTTTTTACATTCATAATAAGTGCTATTACCAGATGCTAAATTCGAACCAGGTAGAGTCTCTATATGTTGCCAGGGGTAGCAGAAAATTGAAAAATGCTTGTTGCGACACAAATTGCTGTTTTTTGTCAATTCTGCAATATTTGAGAAGTTTGTAACACAGATTCTATCAAAAGTATCATCTTGTACTTTTCAGATGAGATGAAGGGTCTTAAAATTGATGTAAAAATGGAAAATTCATAGAGTTTCTACATTCCTTCAGATATTTACATGCTTGTGTAATTGCAATTTGGTGTCCAGTTATGTCTGACAAATTGGAAGTAGATATAGCAATGATGGAAGAAAAAATCTCAAATGGTGTAACTTGCCAATTTCTTTTACATTTCATCATAATATTTAGTGTTTCCTTCATCAAGGAAAGTCAAAATTAATGATGAAAAGTAATTTTGAAAAAATCACCCTATGTCACACAATTGGACCCCTTATTAAAAAAGTTACCCAAATAGTATGACCTAGAGACTTCATTCTCTTTGTACACCAAAACAAATTGATATTCTAAGATCATAGATGTGTAAGTGACCAAAGGTTGCAGTAAACAGGACATTCCTCCCTCTCACTAGTGAAAAAAGATCGCCCAAGTTTTATGTTACAGAAGTACAATTATTATAGTGACAAAATTGTAAAATGTCACAGGAATTTACTATACCAGAATTGAACCATTTAACAAGGTTACAACTTGTCACATGGATTGGATGTTTGACTAGAAATGCACTACATCAAACATAGCATGAAAAGAATTCCTGTGATCTTTGAGGAGTTGAATTTGAATGTGCAGCTTAGCGATTTCATCAGTTGTTTTGAATAGACCAAAATTAATAATACTCTCTATATATAAAAATATTAGCGTGTATTGTTTCAAATACGAGCGCGTTCTATTTCAAATACGAGCGTGTTTTGCTTAAAATACGCGCTCGTAACGAGCTTGTTGACGTGCTCGTAACGCGCTCGTAATAATGAGCTGGTTACGAGCTGAATTTTTTTCATAAGGGTAGGCTGTCCAGTCCTCCTCCACATTGTTATTTCAGTTATATTATCTTATGTAAACACTGTTATCATTGCAATTGTGGAAAAAATAAAATGTTATGTTATGTTATGTGTATGATTTTGTATGATTTTTTAGGGTTAATAAAAGAGGCTTGGAAACAAGTCTCAGCCATGGCTAACATGTGTACCTGGATACTGATATCCAATGGTTCCAATTTATTCTTCATTTTTTCATTTCTGATATTTCTGTTTTCTAAAGTCTGTTTTTTCTCCTATTTTGTTTTTCATATATGGCTTACCTACTACATCTGCTATAATTCATCTCTGCTGTTTCCGTCATAAATTCAGGTAAGTTGCCTATTATTTGTAGTAGTTTTAGCAACTTTTTAGCTCTTTTGTGAAACTTCTCCTCAAATGAGCAGCCATTTATGGTATTTGGCTATTTTGCAAGGTCAGGGTCAAAATGATTCTCAGTGTTGAGATATTTCAGCTACTTGTAGTATTTGTACTTCAATCAAAAGTTACTCACATTAGCGTCCATTTTGGCTATTAAGGTATTCTGTTGCCGGAATGTAGAGCATGCAGCCTGCATTCACTAAACAGTCTTCATGTAGAACAACTCCTGTTCAAGCAGACTTAGCTACAGTGTTACAGTGGTAGCAAGAACATGGCTCTCTATGAATTATGAAAATAACATTTACGACATCGAATGATGGTGCTGTTTGCCAGGGGCCGTATTCATAAAGCACACTTAAGTGCAACTGTTGTAAGAGTTTCCCTTAAATCTGCTGAATTTTAAAACAAACTCTTAGAGTTACACTTAAATGAACAAATATTTAAGGGAATCCCTTAACTCTTATGATTCTAAGGGCAACTTTTAAGGGGACCTTTGAGCACCCTTAAGAGTTGCCCTTAAGTCACATGGGTATTGTATAGCATATATTTCACAAGATTTTCTTTTTCATACAAGAAAACACATCAAGTGTGACTAAAGAGAGTCAGTTTAATACTGGGAAATATTTTTTACAAATTATAGTTAGCATTTTTGCCCTTAAAATTACAGTGAAAGAGAATGAAAATGATGCACTGCAATAAAGCAGAAATAAGTGCTAAGTGTAACTCTTACACTTAAGTGTAAAAGTTGCACTTAAGTGTAAGGGAGTTTTATGAATACGGCCCCTGGTGTTTAGTAACTAATTGTCCTTGCGGAGACAAGTTTCAATAGGGGACTATGAAAAGGAAACTGTGTCCATATCCACTTGTCCGTAGGTATGTACGTGTGTGATCGGGTGGGTTGTGCCCAAATGTGGACACAATATCCATAGCTCGGCAGAACTCACAATTTGGATACGATCTGAATTTGGATACCCACGTATCAAAAATCTATCAAAATTCGGATACCTGTATCAGATTTAGGATAAGGATGGTATCCGAATTTTGATACGCCTGTCATTGACACAGGTAACAAATCAACAGGGCAAGCTGGCAATTATGTGTAGGAAATCTCTCTTTCATCTACGATAAATGTACCTGTGAAAATGTAATTTACACCTATGCAAATTCCATTGAATAGGATGTTGACGTAAAGATTTTAAGATTACATCAGTTTTTGATAAAATACTACATTAAAACAAGTATAAATATACTACTAAAACCATTTTTTTTCTCACATTTTGAAAACAGCTGAAATAAGTTTAGAGGCCACCAAAACAATTTTTTTTCCTCAAAAGGTCTACTTTGCAAAAATCCGCACCCCCTTGAAAAAGTCCTGGCTATGGGCCTGCAGCAAGTGTCTTCACAGTATTGAACCTGGACCCAGTGCGGAAGTTTGTTGACCAGTAAACTACAGCAGGTATTGTGATTTCAGTTACACAAGTATATGTCTTTACAGTATTGAACCTGGGCCCAGTGTGCGGAAGTTTGTTGACCACTAAACCACACCAGGTCTTGTGACTTCAGTTACACAAGTATATAGGGAATTTTGTATTTTCCTTTTGAGGGCCTAAAAGCACAGTATCAATGGAAAATGTTGACATAACGATTCCAAGATTACATTACAGCAAGTGCCCTCATAGAATTGAACCAGGGTCCAATGTGTGTTAAGTTTGTTGACCACTAAAATATGGCACTTGTGACCGCAGTTATACAGACCAATTATTTATCTTTACAAAATAGTAGGTTTCTATAGAAACAGACTGATAAATCACATGATTATCAGGTATCGCATCAGATGTTGTTCTAATTGTCAATATGTAATTATGGACTTTATCCGCGACTTATCAGTCCAGCATTCATCAAAATACTCAATTATATTAAGTTGTTATATTCACTTTGAACACGGAATCATATGATATTAACAGTCGGCCATCTTTAATGATCCAGCCAACGCCCTGAAGTTTACTGCAGCAGTTTACCATAGTATTTTACCACAGAAGTTTACCGTAGCAGTTTACCGCAGTAGTTTACCACAGAAGTTTACCGTAGCAGTTTACTGCAGCAGTTTACCGTAGTAGTTTACCACTGAAGTTCATCACAAAACATTTGTTTAATTGGATTCTGCATTATTGGTAAGTTAAAGTTTAATACCTGTTAAGATATTTGTTAAAACTAAAACTCAAAACAAAATAAAAAATGTTGAGACCAGGTTAATACATTTATCTCAGAGTTGTTATGTTGGTTGTAAAATCAGGTAATCTATAAAACAGTAATAGGAATTTTTGTTTGTTTCAAGATTTTTTTTAAATTTTAGATTTTTTCTAGATTTGTTTTTCTTTTTCGAAAAATCATACTTTTCCTCACCAAAAACAAATTCATGCATATGGTTTGAATGAAATACTTCTATAGTTTATTTGTAACCATATATGCCTGGTCTGGATGACAGAATTCATAATTCACTGTTGATATACCATAAGAAGCCCAAGTAGGGAATAAAAACACAAAAATAAAAAGTACAAAAAAAAAAGAAATTTTGATACAGACTTATTTTGGCCTTATGTGTTTTCCTAAATGAAATGCTGACAGCAGTAGGGCTGGTATTGGCTAGGATTTTCATTGTCGACAAACCCTCCAAAATCAAGCAGCTGACGTTGACACTGTCGACAATACATTTTCATCAATGCAGCAAAGGCGATTTAAGACCTGTGGCACACTGCTTAATTAATACTATGGCGATGCTGCAATAGAATTAAAAGAATTGACACTATATTCAATATGACGATGCTGCAATAGAGTGGTCTACCCAACTGAACTTCGATGTATAAAAATTTATCCTGAGACGAGTAAAATATCAGGGTAAATTTCATTGCAAAATTACTCTTTGATGTTTTCTTAAGTATTTTTTTTTAACTTTACAAATTTGTCGAAATAAGAATTGTGATCACATTCTGAAACTTGGCACAGTGATTGATTGGGTTGGCCTAAATGTGAAATGAAAGGGTTGCCCAAAATTTGGCCATTTTGGATTTCAAAACGGCGGACCCTAAATTTTCGGTTTATTACTAATTCGACTAAATAAGCACCAAAAATTACGATTTTGGTGTCAAACTACATGCAATTGAGGTCAACAAACATGTTGGTTGGTACAACTTATATCATGATTGCATGGTGGCCATTTTGAATTCCAAGATGGCCGCCGTTAAAAGAGTGTGTGAATATGAGTGTTATAGAAGTGGAAGAACCAGGTCCACTTCCTCTGCATCCCACAGTAATCAACCAAATGACCCTTAAACACAATTGGGACACAATCAAAAATAAAAAGTGGGTTCAAGCGAGATATCAAAGATAGCCACCAAAATTCCCCCCAAATATCTATATTTTCATTATAATCAGTGGTGGTAGGACGATCCCTTTAATTGCCTGTTTACCGGACTGTTTACTCAGATTTGATGCGTAGTCATCCGTGGTATCACCCGTATATTTCAATGCGTAAATGAAAAGAAAAGTAGTTCTTTATAATAATCACAATATCTTTTTAGTTTTCTGGGGTTGAAGTCCCAACCCCAACGGTTTTGAAATCTGCTCATGTTTATACACTAAATAAGGGCATAAAATGAAATGTTTGAGCGCTATATAAAATTCAAGTTTTTTGAATGGGAGTTTCAAAATCTGCTGACGTCATGTCCTACCCCCCCTGATTATAATGGCATCTTAAAAAATCTAAAAGCATCTTGTAAAATAGTTTTCGTACACAAAATTTATCGAGAAATGGCTTTTGGAGCTGTAACAAATACATCTGGCCTCAAATTATGTCATATGCATATTTTAAATCCAAAATGGCTTCCAAAATGGCTGCCAAAATAGACAATTTTCAGTAAAATTGATCAAAACGACCTTTAAAATGCCTTATTTCATTAATAATCAAAAGAAAATAGCAACTATTGTTACAAAAAGGTCATTTGTCCCCCAATTGTATTGTTATGATGTATAAAGTAATGGTGACAGTTCTGAGAAAATATATTTTTATGTGCAAAAATGGGATAACTTTGAAACAGTATCAAAAATACCAAATGTACAACATAGTAGATAGAAAATAACTTTGACAATAAAAATAGAAATATGTCTTCCCAAATAAGGTTGTTAACATGTTTAAAATACATTATGGAAATCGTTCGAGATCCAAAACGGATGCCAAAATTCAGTTTTAGGCACGTAAATGGGTTAAAGTCTGTGCTAAAGTGAGTTTCAAATGGTATCCAAATCGCCAAATGTTCAAAATAATCGAACAAAAATGGCTTTTGCAGGTAACAATTGAAACATTTCTTACCAAATAAGGGTGTTAGTATGTTTAAAATCCAAATATGGAGCCTTTAAACCGAGATTCAAAATATCCAACCTAATTTGATTTTAGGCACAAAAAAGAGTTAATGTGACTATGAAACGGTATCAAAAACACCAAATATTCAAAATAATCAATGAAATGGCTTTAAGAGTAAAATTGTATCCAATAATGTTTCTTTTTCCTTTCAAATGTTGCTTTTAGGCACGACTGTGAAATATTTCCGATAGAGTTATTGGATTCCGATAGACATATTATATTGTATTTCTCATTTACATGATGACTTTAAATCATCTTTTGTTTGATACATATCATTATTTTACTTTGTGGAACTGATTTGAGAATACAAATGGATCCAACTGTCCTCAAATTGTCTGACACTCATATATTTTCTATCGTTAACAGTTGTCGGAATCTGATGGCTCAGTCGTATTTGTAACACAGTTGCACCTTACCCATTTTAGTGCATAAAAACATTATATTTGTGACCATTTGGATCTCAGTTCCTTGGACTATTAAATATGCTAACAACCTTACTTGGAAAGAATGTTACTACTGGTATTATACCCTGAAAGCCATTTTTCATAGATTATTTAATCGACATATGGTGTTTTTAATACTGTTTCAAAGTCACTTTAACTCATTTTTGTGCATAAAATCCTATTTTGGCAGCCATTTTGGATCTCAATACAGACTCAATAATGAATCTTAAAACCAGGGCTTCGAAATCCGCGGTAGCGGTAACACGGCCGTGCCGTTCCCAGAAAAAAGTTTGAAGTCCCAGAAAAAAATCGGTAAGCTTAAAAAATAATAATATAAAATCAAATAATAACAAAAATATCTGACGACAGATGATTTTTTTCTGGTAATATTGAATGATGAAATACAAATAAATGAGCCAATAATGCAAATTTGGGGTTAATGTCAAATTACTGACAAAAACAAGTGATTTTTTGAGCAATTTTAACAATTTTTTCATAAATCTCACAGAAAATTCTCATCAGCACTATAAAAGTTCCCAGAAAGGTTGAATTTTTTTCTATACCCTGCTTAAAACATGCTTCCAACATTATTTGGGTTCTATTGTTTAATCATCTATACAATAATACGCAATGTCTGTCGGGGTGTGTGTGTCTGTGTGTCTTTCTGTCCATCTATTTTCTCGGAGACGGTGGTTTGCACGCTCCTGAAACTTGGTGGGCGGGTGCAACTTGGTCTGAGGAGGATTGAGTTTGAGTTTTTGAGGGGTCCGGTAAGGTCATCTAATGTCAAAGGTCATTTAGAGGACATATTTAGAATTGTCCAAAAAGTTGACCTGAGGTAATCCCAGGTCATTTCGAGGTCACGGTCATAACTCCTGACCCTACCTGGACCAAACTTGGACCAGGAATAGCAATCGACCCCTGTGTATTGTAGGGTGGTCCAGTGAGGGTCATCTAAGGTCAAACGTCAGTCTGAGGTCAAATCTTGAAATTGTCCAAAACTCTTGAACCCTGGACCAAACTTGGACCAGGAATTGCAATCTGTGTATTGTAGGGGTGGTCCGGTGGGGGTCATCCAAGGTCAAAGGTAAATCTAAGGTCAAATCTTGAAATTGGCCACAAAGTTGACCTTCAGTCATCCCAGAATTTTGGGGGAAAATCTGCAAAAGATTTAAGGTCACGACCATAACTCCTGAACCCTTGACCCTACTTGGACCAAACTTGGGACCATGAATAGCAATTGGTCCACTCCGTATTATAGGAGTGATCCGGTGGGGGTTATCAATTGCTTTAATAGTGATTGTGTATTATCAAGGTTTAATCGTGATGTTTTGAGGTCAAACACAAACATACTCAAAAAATTCATCCAAGGTCATCCGAGGTTATTTCAAGGTGACCACAACTACGCGCAGGCCCTCTAGTGTCAAATAATTCTCTATTTATACATAAGGTGTCAATTTGTACAGTTGGTATTTTTAATATTGTTTTAAAGTCACTTTAATCCATTTTGTGCCCAAAATTGCTTGTGATTTAAATGTTTTATTGTTATCCTCAAAAGCCATTTTCCTTTAATTATTTTCAACAGTTTGATGTTTTTGATACCATTCCAAGTCACTTTAACCCAATTTCATACCTGAAATCAAATTGTGGCGACCATTTTGAATCACAGTCAAGGCTCCAAATTGGATTTGAAACATGCTTATAATAACCTTATTTTGGAAGGAATGTTTTGAATATTACCCCCAAAAGCCATTTTCTTTGATTATTTTGAACAGTTGGTGTTTTTGATACCATTTCAAAATCACTTTAAACCATTTGCGTGCCTATAATCAGATTTTGTGGCCATTTTGGATCTCAGTACAGACTCCATAATGTGCTTTAAACACACTAACAACCTTATTTGGGAAGTAGTCCAGTAAAATTAACAGAAATTTGCTTGAAAGGTCAAAGTAATTAGAACAGAAATGAAACTTCTACTATGCATTTTCTGAAGGTGTCAGAAATAATATACAAAAAAGTTTACCAAAATCAACCCTTGGGAAGTATGGGAAAACTGAGAAAAAGAAAATGGCCGCCAAAATAGCATATATTTACTATAATCTGCGTACAAAAACCCTTTTTAACAACTTAATATGCAAAATTATCATTGTACAATGTTGTCTTTAACAAAGGCAAATACATATTTAGAAATTGAATTAGGTCAATTGCGTGTTTTAGATTCAAGATGGCTGCCAAATAGCATATATTCATGAAAATCGACAAAACAAGCATATTTAAATTAAAAAATTTACAAATTAAGAGAAAGAAACATAAGGATTATAAATTTGAACTCAAGTCATGCCATTTACTAATTTTAAATA
>JXSR01S012923.1:22136-33920 GCA_000969725.1 Ophiothrix spiculata
CTGCTTCGGAAATACTAGCCTTCGTAATATTCTATGCAGACACATCTACCTATTTCCTACCATGCCAATTTTTCAAACATTAAAATTAATAGTAAAGAAAAAAATAATACATTAATAAAGATTAATGAGTATTTAAATAAATATACAGCTTCAACCGTCATTGCAACAGGACATAATGGCATAAAATCAAAGCAAATCCGTTTACAACGGTCATCAAAACCCCAAATCATATTCAATTAGAAATATCAATGAGGAGAAACAAAATGCAGCTATCCGTAGTAAGTGACGTATCCTTTCATTAAAATGATTAAATTGAGCTAAAGTAGACCAGAGTCGGGTCGGATAAGTGAAAAAGGTCTTTTACAGTGATTTTGTTAAACACACAATCCGTGAGTACATTATGTATATATTAGGTGTACATGTATAATGACTAGTAGCCTAGTTCCAATAACATGTGGAGTTTTGATATTTCAATATTTCAAAAATTAAAAACCTAAGTAATTTTTTCTCAACACCGAACATCTTGTAGCTAATAGTGTAGAATCATTACAAAACTAATTTAAATCCAAACATGAAATTTATCACCCAAATCTGGATGTAAACAAAGTTGAGGTTGTCAAATCCAAAGACCCAATGTTATGGCAAGTTTGGGCACCAAATCACACATCTTGATTCTAAATATTAACAAATCACCCATCATGATATACACAAGACTCTCAAGGAGGACATTGATTATATAATTTGTGGACAGCTCAATAGTTTGGCTGAATTTGATACTCTAGTCAAATCATGGTGCCAGGACTAAATGACAAGTTGTTTCATTATGAATAAGGAAAAAAACACGCAACATTTGTATCTCCATACAGAAAAGACACATTTTCAGTAAGGATCAGATTTTCAATTTAAATCGAATACAAATTTATCAGTAGCTTTAAAGTCTGCACAATACTTCCTAAACATTGCTTGTTAACATTTCAAAGCCTCAAGTCAAAATGATTCTATCCAAATATTGGTATTGATATGAGCTGATTTGAAAATAAAAATCAGTGCATCCTTTCTAAACTGTGCCTACAGGAGGAACTAGTAGACTATTATTTAACTTTACGAAACGATAGCAGACTTACCCAGAGCGTTTCCTTTCTTAATGACTTCCATTTCATTGACAGCATACGTCAACGGTGTTGTCGACGCCTCGCCCTTCTGGAGCACGTCAGTCATATCCCACGACTTATCCAAATTCACAGGAGGAACGTCAGATGATGCATGATGCTTCAGCGTGTTCAAATTGGTGATTTCCTTACACATTTCTTATCATATCTTCCATTTGTTTCATCATTGCCTTTTTGTGTAAGATGACAACTATGGGTTTCTCTTTGTTGATACAAGAAAATAATCCTGATCTGGAGATGTTGGTTGATGTAGGGTCTTGTTCCCTGATTAATCATTGTTGCTCTCACCGTTTATAATCCTGATACATCAAGTCCTAAACGGTTTCCTCCGTCCAGGTATCTTTTGTTAACATGTGAATTACCAATTAAAGAATGGATCTTTGTTATAAAATTTGGCAGTTTGAGAACGAAAGAGTGAATCTTGTGTGTATATATGCCTATTGTGTTAGCACGTGTGATCAACGGTACATTTTCGGTATAATCATTTTGTTTGGAACCAGATCGCACGTGCTGGGCTAATTATGCAAGAAATGGCATCACTACTTCCGCAGCACATTTGCTTTTATTTGCAAGTTGTTGTTTTTTCCCAAAGCATCCCAGCAATGAGCTTTCTTAAAGCTTCAAAAAAAAAAGAGGGGAAAAAGGAAATTTTAAAAATCAAGATGTATTGCAGAATCATTGTGATACTAACAAATGAAGTACCAAACAACTTATATTAACAAAACATTCAATAGAATAGTTCTTTCTGTGCTAAGACAATTCAATAGAATTCTTTCTGTTCTAAGCCACCTTAAAAGTAGCCGTACCGTTGTTGATTCGTGATTTGTGATGAACCCACAAAGCGCGTCACTAACGGAAGCGTTCATGGAAGCGCGTTTGCGAAGTACACATAAGTCAGTGAACCGTTCATCACGCGTCGAGAACTCCGAGTAAGCGCAAAGCCTGATGCAACAGAACAATTGAAAACGGCAAAGCAACAACATTCGAAATCAACACTAATATTCTGTTAGAAATTGTATGAAGATAGATTTCTACATTTTTCTTTACATACGATTTCAGGGATATATTCGTCGTTCAATACAAATCAGCAACTCTACATTCGATGCGTCCGCGTATATTTATCACGCTCAGGCAGTTAAAGCCGTCCATGGATGCATCGTTGTTCATGCTTCGTTGTTGATTTGTGATGAGCAACTCTGTTTGAACCAAATAATACAATTTCCTTGGTTTGAAAATAATAAAGAAGGTAAATAACAAAGGCGAAAACACAGATGGTTCCAATTTTGAAGATCACGTAGATATGCAAATGAAAAGGAAATTATTTGATTAGAACAAGAGATATGTTTCAGAAATTGAACCTAATGAATGAAGTAAAAGCAGGAAAATGGCTGGATGTACAGTCTGCTTCGGAAATACTAGCCTTCGTAATATTCTATGCAGACACATCTACCTATTTCCTACCATGCCAATTTTTCAAACATTAAAATTAATAGTAATGTGAACATATGAGCAGATGACATTTAATTTCTTTGGCGGGAACCTAATTTTTGGAAAGCAGACAAGTTTTCATCACATAAAACGAAATTGATGTTTGGAAACTAGACAGATTTTAATTTTCTTGTGGCGCCTTTTTTTTTGTTTTAAAATGCCAGATGACATTTCACTTTTTTGTCGAAAACGTGTTAAAAATCTTGGTTTTTACTTCAAACCAACAAAACATATCAGCATATAATCAAAGCATGATTTATGATTTATGTGACATCACATTTCGTTAAACGTCACTTTGCTTCATTTCATACGGAAATGGGTGAGCATAATATGAGCAGACCATAGAAACGTGCCGCGATTTTCTCACCACTTTTTTTTTAAAAACTTGGTATTAAGACATTCTAATATCGACCTGAGCAATTTTTGAATAAGGGCATTCCTGTACATTAATGGTATAAATAACACATCACCTCGCGGCGGTTACTTACCCATGTACAAATATACAGGGTGTTAGAGGAACGGAACCATGCTATGTCCTAACCATGACACCGAAATGGCACGGGAGCGTTACGAAAAGGATACAATAATTTCCCATCAAAAAGTGTGACACATTTGGTGGCTAGCATTACCTTATATCGAAATGGAAACATAGGAAAAGGTGTTTGCTAAGCAAAATGGCGCCAGAAATGACTGTCCCTACGTAAATAAACCTGATATCATTATGATGGAATTTAATACCTCTATGGTGCCGAAATAATAAGCTGAAGGCTAATTGTAATCCTGTGAGTGTAAGTGAGTGTAATATAACTATGAATGTTTCTTTTGTATTTTTCAGGAAAATTGACAGTTTTACGGTGTCCTATATTCAAAGTCGCTTAGTGAGATACAGCGGTGTTTGCAACTGGCTGGATATGCAAGCTGGATGCGACCAGTATAAGTAAGTCGATGAAGCAAAGAAGTTTTTTTGAAATATCAAGCCTGTAGATTTTTTCCCCATTTTGATTTTTGTTGAAAAGACGTGTGACCTCGAAATGTGGATGTAGATTTATTTATTTTGTCTGTTTCATTTAACCACACTCTTCAAAAGCTAGTATACCTACACAATAACACTATAGCTATAAGTATACGGTATGTAAATCATACATCATATATGTGACTTTTAATTCAACTCTTTCTCTCCAAGTCATCCGTCACGGCCATCTCTTCCGTTTCTTTCACATTCGCTAGCAATGACGAATCCTCAACACCGCGAGGAGGTGCTAGAATCTTGGATGTACATCATATGTATAAATTCGTAGAACTGAACCTTTTATTCCTATGGGCATATGTAAATAGATATTTTTGGGGTGTTTTTGAAGGTTGTGAATATACGAGAAGCTATTTTAGGTTGCGCGGAATTTGGCAAACAATTGATTTGCTTTTTAAATAAAATAAATAATTCTTCTTCCCATGTAATTCCAAAATTCAATATTCAATTCCAGAAATTCAGTATGAAAATGGACATTGGTGTTTTAATACAAAATGACTGTTTTGTCAGATCTAATACTTTTGTTTAGCACCACAGCACTGCCGATACAGTAAAACAAAAAATGTGTGACACACTACCTTAACACCAAGGGGGGGGGGGGGGTCCTAAATTTACATCGCCGCTCCATGTAATTGTCAAATTTAACGCAGCGGGTCCCTCAGTGGCAAAAAAAAATCAAATCGATCCAGTCGTTTTCGTGCTAATTAGCATAAAGGGATTTTTCGAGGGCGCTGTTCAAATTTGTTTTGCCCATAAAAACGAAACCGAGTAACTTTTTTCAAATTTTATTTTGACAATGTAATTCTGCTTGCAACATGCAAATTTGAGCAAAGTTTCATGTGGAAATCCTTTCGGGAACACGGTTTTTGACATTTTTGATGCGACACAAACACATTTTCGACCGCCATTTTGAAATGGTTCATCCGATTTTCATGGTTTTTTTCTGTATTCTGGTCCTTGTTACATGTTTTATTATTGACCAGACTTTCAACGTAAAATACATACTGAAAGGGTGTTTTTTTAAAGGGGGTCTCTAGGACCCCCCCCCCCCCCCCCCCTTGGGCACCAACGGGTGGGAAATACCTTGGTCATCACTTAAGTGTTCAATTAACAATAATGCGACCGATTAATAGGCGTGTGAGGAGGAAAAAACCAGGTTGGGTCAAATATTTAAAAAAACAGCAAATACCTTAAAGCCATCGGTAGTGGTGCTAGAAACTTGTGAAACACTAGCTCAAACTGACACCGAAAATAACAATGTTGCGACCAATCAATATTTTTGAATTTTCGATAAGACGCGCGAGGGGGGGGGACAACTTTCAAAAGAGAAATTTAGAATACAAACACGATTATACCATACGACACTGGTGTTCGTCCTTGCTGAAGCACGGCATTCTTGTTGATGTAAAATAGAGTTTCAAATCAAATCTGTAGACTAATAAGAATGCATTTCAATATATAGTATTGTGTTTTTTCTTTCTAGAATTGTATTTTCCCCAGCATACAAGAAAGTATTCCGCACCATGTACCAGCAAGCATACACATGTTGCCGCGGTTTTATTAGAAAAGGCCAAAAATGTGTGGAAGGTAAGTTTTAAACATTCTTTACTTTGCTGTATTTTTTAAAATCCAAGAATTTGTTTGAAATCAAACTGACACGTTTTCATTTTCATGATGAAAATGGCTTTGAATGATACTCTTGATGATTGCTATCATGATAGGCTAATTTGTAAGTACATAAATTTGTGTATTTCAAGATAACAACATTGATACTACTGGTACTACCGGTATTTATAAACATGAAATTATTAAAGGTGTCTGGTCCACGCGTACTGATACGCACTTGTTTTGACTTGAAAAGTACTGCTCATGTGTATGATACGAAGAATCGTATTTTGAAGAAAAACATGTCATATTTTCTTATTTTTTCGGAAAAAAATGTCGGTGACCCCAACTTGTTATTTTATTAATCAATGTTAATTGAAAGAACATAATTTTGCACACATTTTGTGAAACAATTTACACCAAATTTCAGTGGGAAGTTTTCAAATCAACACTTTATGTGTCACTTTTGCCATATTTCCTATTTTTCCAAATTTTTCCCCAAAACACTTTTTCTAAACTTACTCGCATGCAAAAAAACGATTCTGGCAACCCCCAATAATTATTTTAAAAATCTCTTCTACATCAATGATATATTATTAATTTCGATTTTTACATGCATTATTTTGTCTAATTTCAGTAACCAACCAAAAACCAACTACAAAACCATTCAACAAACCAAAGCCTCCCTCCCGTCCACCAAAACCCGAACCCACTCCAACAAAGCCAGTGTTTCGACCACCATCGATACCTCGCCCTCCAAAGCCCACCCGTCCAAATACTCGTCCAATCCCAGGGAGAGATGAAGGAGAATGGGGCGAGCTGCCAGTTATTGGAGGAGACAACAAGCCTGGGAAACCTCAATCAGGTGATAGCGGAAACAAGCCGACCAAGTCCCCCGCTGCATTGCCAACGCAACGCCCTGCCGCAGAAGCGGCTACAGAACCTCCACGCAAGCACCCTCCACGAAGTAACACGGGTACTCTGCGTCTTCTGATGGTCATTGGTATTCTACTGTCGGTTATTGGAATCTCTGTGGCATGCTCACTCTGTATGATGTGTTGGAATCACACAAGACAGGACCACAGGAGATCCTCACAGTAAGTATTATAGGTCTACCTACAAGGGGCGTTCAATAAGTTCAAAAGAATTGGGCTGCTGGTTTCAAACCGGGCAGGAAGGAGGTGGATGTTGAGGCTCTTGACCTGCATGATGTTTTTCGATTTTTGATGAGTCATGCTAAACTTCAGAAACCTCTAATCAGCAAATTTGACTTGTGTAACATAAAACCGATAGCAGATATTCACTTTAATCTTTTCATACATCAATGCAGTTTTGGTTTTAAAACATATAAATAAAAATTGAACAGCAAATCCCATTTCTACCTTGGGCCACGAACTTATTGAGAAACCAGTCAGTGTATATCATGTATGCAGTCAATAATGGCATATGACTGCTTGCAAGTTAATGCTAAAATATTAACCATTAACACATTTCAATTTCATTTGAATTTCATTGCATGCATAATATTTTAACATTACACTTGAAAAATGTAAATAATGTGTACATTTTATATCGTAGTATCATAATTTTCATATAATTAGCATATTTAATAATGACGAATTGGAATAACTGTTTATCAAGTTGAATTCAAATGGATTTACCATATTCGACGAACTTGTTTGTATTTTGTGAGATTTAACCATTAGGTTGGTTCTGGTTACTCTTCTACTCTTCAGAGGCAAAAGAAAGTATGCAACCCTGAGATGAAGCAGTAATGAACATACTACATAAGAAATAAAAAATATGTATACTTTTACGTTAATGCAATATTTTCAAAGCAATTAAGGGGTGAAAGCACCTCACTCATTGTTGCATTTTTGCAAATTTATTTTGTACCATAACTTTTGAACAAAGTGCTTAAAGTTAATAAAAGTATACATTTCCAGAAAGGAATTTTCACAAGGAACATGATGGTGATGGTGATTGTTGACCAAAAATCACATTTTGTGAGAAAATCACGAAAAACACATTTTTTGGCCATTTGGGTTTCCAACCAAGCTAAAATAACATTTTTTGAAAAAATGACCTAGGAGTGGGTATTTTAATTTAAAACACCCACACGCATGTTGCGTCTTTTTTACTTTTTTGGATTTAGGCCAATTTTTTGATTTTCATGCAAAATAAGGTCAAAAATGCACTTTTTGCTATTTTTGGCCATTTTTTGACCTTATTTGGCATGAAAATCAAAAAATTGGCCCAAATCCAAAAAAGTAAAAAAGACGCAACATGCGAGTGGGTGTTTTAAATTGAAATACCCATTCCTAGTTCATTTTTTCAAAAAATGTTATTTTTAGCTTGGTTGGAAACCCAAATGGCCAAAAAATGTGTTTTTCGTGATTTTCTCAAAAAATGTGATTTTTGGTCAAAAATCAACATCACCATCATATTCCTTTTGAAAATTCCTTTCTGGAAATGTATACTTTTATTAACTTTAAGCACTTTGTTCAAAAGTTATGGTACAAAATAAATTTGCAAAAATGCAACAATGAGTGAGGTGCTTTCACCCCTTAAGAATTTGGTGAAGGTGAAATTTTAGATTTATAATATGAAAAATATGGGTTTTTATTTTATGTCAAACAATGAACTGCTTCCGGTTGATCCCTGGGGGAAGAGAATGTGATCGGAGTCACAGTTAAAACTACTGAGTGGTCGCGACAGGAAATTTCAATTCTATTTATTGGTTGAATTAGCATAAGGATATTTGTTGATTTGTGTTTTAGATGTGTTTCTAACATATTTCGATGAGGGATTATCCGGGACGTAACGTGTTTCATGTCATTTCGACTCATTTCCATCTGTTCCGTGAAATAACAATACCCAAAATCAACAATGAAACTTTTAAGAGAATGATTCAATCCTAAACCAAAAAGTTTCTCCAATATATACTTACACATTGCCTTTTGCACCAATATTATTTCAGGTCGTACGCGTATGTTAGCAAAGGTAAAGATGATTCGACCGTAACTATCAGCACAATAAGTCGAGGTAAGTCTCAAAACCGTAATATGTGACCGTTCACCTCGTACAGTCATAAATTTGGCAAAATTCATATTGCGATATTGGTGAAAATACATACAAAGGTCGTAATTTGACGAAATTGACTTTTTTGCAGATTCACAATGTTTATGTTTGCTTCAACGTTTGCTGTATGCAGATATTGTTACCTACGTATCCTATTTCTTGATTGCAGCAATGATTTTTTTCCAGAACAAGTCTATACGAATAAGGGCTCAGTGATTTTATACCCAAATATGAGAATCATAAAAAGTAACATCCACTCATTGGTACTTGTTTCGACCAAGAATCTTAAATTATTTGGTTTAGCCATATTATTCACACAGCATGTACAGTGAGATCATCTCTGATTACTAGGAGGGACAAAATACTAGTAGGTGAAACTTTGAATGCGCCAATAAACAGTACAATGCACGGAATTAATATGTCACTGCTTCCATTTCTTGCTTCAGGTTACAGCATGGAAAGTTTTAATTCATCAGTGTCGTCAGCATCTGAAGCCTCTACCTGCGGTGATGTGGCCCCCGAGCCTCTCTACAGACGACATGCTGCACTGGAAGAAGGCGATTCTGGAATAGGCAAAGGCTCCTTGTGCAGCGATGAATCTGCCAGTCTTGTCTCAGATGGAACAAATAGTTTGGAGAAAAATGAAAAACTGCCCAGATTCGGGTATTCAAAGGGATCAAGTTTTGCTAGACGCATAGCAACAAGCGCTGGAACATATAGTTGTACTTATCTTGCAGGCAAATCAAAGAAACAGGACAGGGAGAAGTTGACTCCTAAAGAACCTTGGACAGAAATAAGAAGTATCGGGAGCACAACGGAGACGAGCTCTCTTTACCATACGTTAGAACCCGAAATATTTGAGGAGGGCGACACTGGTAGCACCAGTGATGATGTTAGTTGTGGTGACAGTATCAGCGTTGCTGCAGTCAATGAAAAACCAAAGGCATATGCATATGCAAAGGTCAAACTGGATCATAACTCTGGAATGTTTTACGGCACTGATTCTAGATATGGTATTTTCCCAGTACAAGCTTGGGAAAGGCCTGGATCTACTGAATATGGATCATTAGCGTCTTCTACAATGACACTACAAAGTAGCAATGGTTATGATCGACTAGATCGAAACTGTCGGAAACATCAGCACGGAGAATCAACTAAATCAAAACCGTGTAGACATCGCGATTCTGAACAAAGGTTAATCAAATTGAAACCACCGCCTCCTTTATTCAATCCTAAATCTAACGACAAACTGGTTAAACCTGCCTCAATGAGAGTACCAACACCACAAATTCAGTTTCATCCTGCAAGAGTTGCGCCTCCACCACCGACAGGGAGACACAGTGTCCAAAGTGACAGTGCAAGTTCTGGCATTAGCTCTTGTCAAAATGATTTGTCAGTTTGCCAATCCATTGGAAATATGTCTGTAAGCTCAGACACTACACTCGCACCACCTCAGAGTCCAAATCTACATCTACTAAACGCCAATCAAGACTACAGAAGACTCTTGGGAGGTTCTTTGGGTAATGTTTCTGTTCAGTCCGAAGGAGGAAGACTATATTCAAACACTAAACCTTCATACACAAATATTGTTGGTGGGTCTTGGAATGATATCTCTACGGCCAGAACAGGAACCTCAAAACCAAAATTGCAAAAGGGTCGTGCCATAAGCACAGAAGAACCTTCGTACTCTATCATCAATAAAGAAAGATCAAGTATTACCAGAGAAACAGTAACAGAGATAACAAACAGACTGCAAAATCTCAAAGCACCATCAATATTGGTGCAGAACTCAAATAACTCTATCAGATCATTTAAAGAGCCACCATATACTACAGTTATGAGGGTTCCCTCATCTAGTGATCTGTCTTCAGTTTCAGATGGCAAACTTACACCACCGCCACACTTTATCAAATCTGCGAGTGCCTCCATGAGTGACATTTCGCTAGCATCAGAAGATCTTTATCTAAGTTCTTCTGTAAGAAATACTGGTGATTTTAGCGATATTGACTTGAATACACCAAGAAATACAAAGGACTTTAGCGACATTGAGCTTGTCAATTTAAGCAGCGACTCTTTGAAAATGGATACAAGGTATTCTTTCGCTAGCAGCACGTATGCATACACTTGACAGCGGATAGAAAGAATATTTTCTTTTTTAAAAAGTGTGTGATATAGTTATGCATAAACGAGGAACTGTTTCTGTAAGAGCACGATGTGCAATGCAGTTCGTTGATAAGGACATAACTGGTCCTAGGTATTATTTTGCTGGACACAGCAAAGCAACTGAAGATCTCTTATGGTATAATACTAAATCCATTGGTTCACACAACCACTGGTTTCACAATTTAATAACTTTTGGCTTTTTGAACGTGCGTATTTTACGTAAGTGCAAGTGTCCACAGTGATCACCAGAAGACTTGCATTAAATTTTCTAACGATGTTGGCCAATTGAATAGATCAGAATGATACGAGAATGTACGTATGACGGACACTACATGACCTTCTGCTATTGTCGTTTAAAATGTATTTTGGACATAAAAATTCAAGAGCCTGTGAATTACTGATTGGAAACGATATGCTTGTAACAACTTGTGGGTACTTCAGATTGACCGGGAGATTGACAGTCCGTGTTCGAAATGTATTTGAAACAATTATAACTCCCAGGTGCAAATAATCTAGCTTTCAGACAAAAGTAATTTTCAAGTCTTTTCAAGGTTTTAATTGCCAAATTTTCATAATTAAAAAGGGTAAGAGACGATCACATTCTCGTCCCTAGAGCAAATTTTAAATCAAAAATCTCGCCACCAAATTCTTTTATACAGTTTTTGAAGATATAGCATTTAATGTATAAGGATTACTGGTTTACCCTTTTCGATTCCTTATTGTATTCAGAATAGACGTCGATAAGTATTTAAAATTTCCCATTCACTCACCATCGGTTGGCTTGTACGAGGTATCAAGAATTGTGCTTATACACAATACGGAGTGTTCCAGGATCGAATCCCGCTCAGGGCATAATATGAAAGACTTTTTAATGCAGACATTTTACTGACTGTATTGTATTTTACGGGGAACCTGTAAAAATTACGGTAAAATTTTGGCAATAGCCATGTATTTTCCCGTAAAATTTACGGGAAATATTTTTCAATATACCTTGGTTCCTCTGGTCGTGCATGCTTATCGCAAAATTTAGCAAGAACGACGTGCTGAGCGTGTGTAATAGAAAATTGTAGTGTCATCGCATTGAAGAGGACAGCCTGCACGACAGACGTTCTGACACCAACTTTCCCCAACAATCTAGGGTGCAACATTAATTCTGGGCATTTTCACGAAAAAGTGGACATGAGAAAAATATTGAAAAAAGGATGTAACTATTTAATGAAAAATGCTATCACCATATATTTGGTATCAAAG